>VXBU01000405.1:454817-628111 GCA_013400315.1 Bombycilla garrulus | reverse complement strand
TTTTTTTTTTTTTTTGGTCTGATGAGGATTTTACCCAGCATGTTTGGCCTTGGAGGAGTGCCTGGATGGTATTGCCAGCTGGAATTGTCAGAGCTGCTTTGTCTTCTGTCCCAGGAAAACAGAAGCCTGGCGGGCAGTCACTCTCGCTCTTATTTCATATCCCTGCTTAGTCAGAGTTGCCAGCCCCAAGCACTGAAAACCCTGAGTCAGGCCACAAACAAATCACGAGATTTGGCTTGAAAATCATGAGATTTTTTAATTACAAATAGTTTATTTGGGATTTCTCTGAGTTGTTAGACTGTTCTTCCAATTTTATTGTACAAATCCCAGGGTTTGAAGTACGCTTTGTTGAATTACTCATGTGTTTATTTACTGAAATAAAAGCCAGGTTCATTTATGGTTACCTGACCTCTGGAGTTTGTGGGGAAAAGACCAGAACACTCGGGGCTCCCATGAGGGGATCCTTTCTGCTGCGAGGGTGCCAGTGAGAGGCGCTGCCGGCCCTCAGCTGGGGCACAGGAAAATGTGCTCAGCACGGTGGGACTGGTGCTGGTAAATCCAGGTACAGACCTGTCACTGGGGGTTGGGGACGGGGCCTTGTCACTCTGAAAATTCCTTTTGGCAGACTTGTCCAAAACATTTTGTCCCCAGTTACTGAGCTGTAAAGCAAAGTCTCCTTATATACCTTTTTCTTGCAAGCTTTTTATCCTTCTCCCTGCCACTTATTTTTTTACTACTTTTCTCCTCTTTCTTGCAAAAAACTTGATTTCTTGACTCCTTAGCTGTCTACAGAAGCATTTGTGCCCCATTAGTCCTCCATCCAGTAGGGCTGGATACCAGTCTGCCTGCCTCTGCTGCAAAAGAAACTTAGATAACCTTGTCTCTCAGGTCTTTTAGTTTCAAGACTTCTTACTGCTTCCAGGGGAACAACAAGCTTCCCTTGAACCAGGTGTTTTCTCAGCTGTGACCAGTTAGAGGTTCCCAGCTCTAAGGTTCCTCCCAGGCTGCTCTACTGGGTGCAGTTCAGCATTTTAAGAAACCAAACTCTTCTAAATATACAAATATTTGACTGTGGCTCTCTAAAAATGAAAATCTTTGCATTTAAACAAATGCTGGAAGCCCTGCACATCGTTGGGAAGTTCTTCTTTCACATTTTTTCGAAGACTAAAAAATGTTCCTGGAGAACAGACTGTGCAGCCTGAGTATTCTTAATTTTGCAAGGAGACCCACATTAACTAGCTTGCTTTTGTGAGGCAAAAGTGGTGGTAATTCACTGCTAGCAATGAAGTGTGGGCTGGTCAGTAAATTCACCCAGGATGGTACAGAGGATTGTTCTGGTTATATGTCACAGTCTTTATTAAATTTGCCCTGGTTGTTGCTGGCATTTCGTTGTAGTCATGATAATTCTCACAATAAAAGCAACCATAAGGACTTAGAAAGGGCCGTTTGAAAAACAGAAGTTGAACCATTTCTTCTTTTCCTTCATATTTAAGTATTCTTACAGCAAATAACCTCATGCCTGGGAAAACCTCAGATTTCATTGTTTGAGTTTGGATTTTTGTTCTGTGTGGGGAAATGCTTTCATGAAGAAAAAAACCCAAACAGCCCAAAACATCAGTCAGAGCAGCAAGTTTAGGAGATTACTTGGTGTTGGGGTGTGCTTAGACAGAAATGAGTAATTTGTGCTGCAGAAATCTGGGCAAAGTGTTACCTGTTTGTGCCTGTGCAGGGCAGAGGGGAGAGCAGTGCTGGCTGTATGTGGGCACAGGGCTGGGAGGTGGCAGCTGAACTGGCTCCTCCTGGGTCCCACCTGATGCTCAGCCAGGCTGCTGAGAAGGGTTTGCTGTCCCCAGTGTGGTCTGCAGGGAGCCACTTGACTTAGATGAAGCTGTTTATATAAAAAGATTATTTCCATACATGCGATACTGAAAGAGCCTGTTTTAACTCAGTAGTGAATTCTAGCACACTGGGTACTCTAAATGCAGGTCTTTTACTTCCCTTTCTAAAAAAAAAAAAAAAAAAAAAAAGGTAAAAAACCCCCAAGAAGTCAACTATTTGATATATACTTTAATTCATAATGTATTTAACCTATTTTTTAAACTATAAACAATTGGAAACTGAAGAAACAATTCCTTTGTCTCTTCAAACTATCTCTCTTTCTTATTCTTGCACATACTTTTTCCTTTTTCTCTATTTTTCCCCTGACTTTTAGCTGAAGAAAGACTTTATTTGGGAGCAGGAAAGGAAATGTTGCTGGAATAATGTTTTCTTTTGATCTACCCCACAGTTTATGGCTTCTGTGTATTAAGTTCAGTACTTTGATCACTATCTGTCTGTTTTGCTGCTAAGCCCTATGCAGTGTGATCTTACTATTGAGCCAGCTGGGGCTCTGCCCCCTGCAAGAACCGTGAGGTACTAAAATCAGAGTAAATTAAAAGAGTTTTCTCAAGCCTCTTCTGCATGATTCTCAAGTCCTCATTTCGCAGCTGAAAAGTGGCTGCTTTCTTGCCCTTGCCGATGCTGTGCCTGTCCGGCTCCATCTTCCAGCAGGGGCCTCCAGAGCCACAGGAGGTGGCAAAGCAGCACCAGGCAGCTGCAGCCCTGCACAAAGGGGCTCTTTCACACACGTTCCTGCTAGGAAAGCACATGTGCAGCTAAAACAAGTTCCACTGCCCATCTGACTTGACCAACAGCCACGCAGGAGAAGCTGTATTTTTTTTTTTTTTTTTTTCCCTGAGGTTGGTCAACAGATATATTGCCCTAATGCTTGTTTCTGACTTGGTGAGCACCGTGTTTAGGCCCAGAACTTTGGTAATTCTTGATTTTTTTGTGGTCAGGAGGGTTGCTGAAGGACAAGGGAAGGGAACTGATGTTCCCCCTGACAGGCTACTGGAGCACAGCGTTGCCTCTTGCCCTGAGCTTGCTGCACAGGGAGGTACCGCCACCGTGGGCACGTGTCAGTGCAGCACAGGATACTTTTAAGTAGCACAAGCTCACTCCCGTTTCGGGCTCCTCTCCAGAGGACTGAGTGACTCACCTTGAGAGAAGGTCTCTCTGAAAGTGGAAGCAGAACTTTGCATATGACAGTGCAGAACCTTGCAGGTTGGCAGGGCGCCCGCCCTCTCCTCCCTAAATCAAGGAGTGTGCTCCTGGGCTTTGTGAATGAAAGATTTGTTGGTGGAAAAAAAATGGCATGAAGTCTTAAAAAAAATTAATTTATTAAGCTTGGCTTACTGTATAAATTCTTGTTCTGAAGTTGGCTTCTATTGGAAAAAAACACGCTTTTAGCAATTTGCTGAAATGTTGGCATACACGAAAGGAGCCCCTTGAGTTGTACAGACTCCAGAGACTCTTCCTGCTGTGTTGGCCAACTTGATTTGCAATGCCTGTTCTCCTGAAGGAGGATTGATTTCTGGGTCAAGGTTGCTCCAAAAATCTGCAACCCAAGGGGGTGATCCATCAAAAGACAAAGCAGAAGGGCTTGCATGGAGCACGCTCCCCTACAGATGTGCCTGTGGCACACAGGCCCTGCTGCCCAGCGTGGGTGGCGTGGCTACCAGCTTCCGAGGCAGCGACAGTCTCTCTGGTTAGGAGACCTGGCGTGTGTGTTAACCCCACACTCTAGTGATCCGTGGCTGTCGTACCTGGGGAACTGTTTATATCCGTCAGGGCTGTGGGGATGTGAACCTGCAGAGGTGACACTGGGAGGGACCCCCTTGCCTGGAGGGCATCTGGCTTTGACACGGGGAGGAGCACGTCTTATCTCCAACAGCCAATATATGTCCGTTATAAATACCACCTGCCTTGTTTGCAGAAAATCCCTCCAGATGATACTGGAGGCATTTCAAAACCCACCTGGACGCGCTCCTTTGTCACCAAGGCAGGGCGGTTGGACTGGACGAGCTCCAGAGGTGCCTTCCAGCCCTAACAATCCTGGGATTGTGTGAGTGATCAGTGTGGTGACCACACATGGGACAGCAGAGGCTGGTCCGCAGCCGTCGCCACACGTGCCAGGAGGCGGATTTGTATTTTTTCCCAGGACGGGGCAGGACGGGGCAGAGCGGTGCCCAGCGGTGCCCAGCGGTGCCCGGCCCCGCGCAGGGCGGTGCCCAGGGCCGCTCCCGCGGGGCAGCGGCTGCGCCGGGGGGATGCGGGCGAGTGCAAGGCGCCGGCTTCCACCTTTAACATTGGCCCCCGTGCTGTAATCGCCTTTGCCCGGGCAGCGATTTAATGAGCTGTTTGGGCATGTGACCGCGGCGCATGTGAGCGGGGCCGCCGGGGGAGGCGCGGGCGCTGTTATGTAATGGGCGCAGTGTCTGGCTCCGTGCGGCGGCCCCGAGCCCGCGGGGAGCGCGGCCCCGCCGGCAGGAGCTGGGAAATGGCTCCCGAGCTTCCTGCGGGGCTGGATTTGCATGGAGCACGCATCCCCTACGCCGCCCGAGGGAGCCGGGAATTGCGCCTTATGTAACGCGGCGGGAGCGGCAGCGGCACCGGGGAACAAACAGAGCCCCCGCTCCTTCCCCTCCTCCTCTCCCCTAGAGCATGGAACAGCGTTTTGTGTGTGAACCTGCCCCTCTCCCGCTTTGCCGCCCCTCGAGAACGGGCTCCGCAGGCGGCAGAGGTGCCTCCCCGTGCTGGGCGATGCGGGATTTGGCAGAGGATGCTGGAGTGCAGGCACTGAGGGTTGGGCCTGCAGGTGGCCTGTAAGGAGTTTCCATAAATTATTCTGTGTGTGACTCCACGGTGGCATTGCGCAGGGGTGTCTGTGTGAAGCTGCAGATGTTCTTGCCATCAACCTCTCACCTTTTATCCAGTTCTCTGCAAAAAAAAAAAAGATGGTCCTGTGACTGTGGGGATGAAAAAACCCCACCAAATGTGGAGCATCAGGGGCAGCTTTAAATTTAATTTGATAGCCAGCTGAGGAGTAAATTGACATAACAGAGTTGAAAGACAAGTGCTTCCCCCATCCTCACCCCGCAGCATTCACCATTTCTCCAAAGTACCATTTGAAATCGCATCCTTCCTCCTCTGATGGAAGCTAATGTTCATTGTCTTGCCCTTGAAAAGAATAATAGTGCTGCCCAGGAGCTGTGAAGAAACCAAACCCTCTGAAATTTTGAGCAGTATTAAGTCTCCCCTACTTCCTAAGGGCCGGAATATACTGCTTACAGGCAGTCTAATTGCAGGGCAGTCAAAACATTTTCCTCTTAAACACTTCCCCTGCCACCACTACAGTAAGAAAATAGCCTTTTATAAAGCTGTGCTTGCAACAAACTCTAGTGCTGTTTGATAAGATCAGGTATACTGGTTGTGCATCTGGGGAATATTCAACAAATGATACCTCCTTATGTGATACAGATTCTATTATCCTGTATTTATTGTATTTCCAAGAGCAAGGTATTGTTGGAGTTGTTTTTGTATTAATAAGCATCACTAAATGGTATTTTGTTTTGGTGGTTGAGAGGTTTGTGTCTTCCCTTCTGTTGCTTTTCCTCTATCCTTTCACTTCACCTCTCTGTATACAGCAGACCCATGTTTAAATATACATTGTTGTGTATAGTTACATAACCCTGTCTTGCAAAGTGCTGAAAAATGATCCCTGGCTTTATCTTCTGAGTATTTTTTTAAAGTAACAGGTTTTGTGTATAATCTAGCGCAGTCAAAAGACAGAGGAAGGCATGCTGCTGCTACATAAGGATGGTTTTCCACAAATCAGAACAAAAATTATATAAATTATACCTCAACAAATATCATATGCTGTGCCTTTGCTAGCCAGTGAGTCTTAAAACCAGAGAGTATAGATGTGTTTGCTAACGAGTGGATACTGGGTTGATTTAATGAGTTGGTGATGCAGTTGGTGACTGCTCATTATCATCAGAGATTTTAACTTGCTGCAGCAACTCAGAAAATAAATGAGTACAGCTCAGACTGGACTGTGTTGTGAACAAAATGAGAACTTTTCCTCTCTGCAGCTTTAGCAGTCTTTGGTTTTTCCTGCTTCGTATCAGCCACGCTGAGCTGTGTTTTAGGTCTGTAACCATCCATTGCTGATCCTTCCAAGGATGGGTAGGGAAGTGGTGCCAGACCCTGCCTCTCATGAGCTGAGGGAGTGCCCAGACAGGTGAACAGATTTAGAGGTCTTGACAGCTGGAGATTAACAACAGGCCTCCGCTCAGAATAAAGGGCCATTCTTCTCCCAAGGTGTGGAGAGGGAATATTAGGACTCTGGTTATCATCTAACAGGCATTACAGGAGATAAAGGAGCTCCAAAGCTGTGGAAAGCTCTGACTGCAGCTTGAGCCGGTCAGGTTGCTTATGAACAAAAGCATGCCAGGAGTCCTGCTGGACTCTGCCAGTGCTAAAAGTGTCTGACTGGTCGAATGGTATCACCTTACTCAGGTACCACTTATGGAAAGGAAATAGCAAAACTCTTCCCATTCTGTAGCCTACATTTTATGGGGCTTCATTCCTTAAATACCAGTGTGCCCTCAGAGCTGTGGGTTACTAGATATACTGCAGAAGCACAGCCCATAAATAATGACATTTGTTTTATTTTGGACTTGTTAGAAAATCAGTGTCCCCGTAGGGTATAAGTACAGTAGAAGAGAGTTTGTGTGTTTGCGCTTCAAGACGAAAGTTCTTTATCCTTAAAATGTGCAGTTACAGAGAAAACTGATTATTTTTTTCCCTCCTTGGTGCAGTTTTAGAATCTGGTTCTGATTGCTCAGGTTTTGCTGCTGTTGCCTGATTTTTACACAGTGCTGGAACTCAGAGATATATGCAGTGAAACTTTAAAACTCTGTTGAGTTTTGGAAATGTTCACCTGTTTAAAAAAAAAAAAAAAAAAGAAAGCCAACCTACAGAGAGTTTTAAAAATAGCCCAAGTCCTCCTGGAATTCAATTACAGATGCCTGCCAGCTGCTTCCCCTGCCCGGGACACGCATTTCTAGTTTCTCTGTTCCTCTGGATGTTCCTTGCAGGGGAACAGCCCGTGTGACATGACTGATGAACAGAGAGATTGGAGAGAGAGGTGCTGGGGTATGGCCCCCTGCCATCCTTCCATCCCACCTGCTGCTTGGGCTGTCCTTTCATAGTCACGATTTGAGCTGTGCGATTGTTGTACAATGTGGATGCCGGCTGTGCGGCCACTGCTGGGACTGGCACTTTATTCTCATGCTATGTGCAATGACTTTTTCAAAAGCTTTTTTATTTAGCCCCTGTAGCACTGTGTCTTACAAAAAAAAAAATAAAATTATAAGAATCCTGTCTTCTTGGATCTGTATTCTGTCTGAGTTCACAGGCACACATTATGTCCCCCATTTGCTAAAACACTGAAGTGCAGACCCTGAGCTAAACTGCAGGCTTCATTTCCCCTGGAAATATATGCAGATTGTAATAGATTTGCCCATAAGTGCCCGTGCTGGATTCTCCCATAATATGGACCTTGCCCTTAAGGAATTGTTTTCAAGCTTGTAGTGTAGGATCACAATAAAAAAAAATAAAAAAAAAAAAGGACAAAACACCAAAACTCTGCTTACTTATTAAATTACATGGACTGTCTTTTGTTGCGTATCATCTTTTCTTTTGGTCTGGTTGCAGATGATTCAGCTGTCCAGTTGCAGGAGAACATTTTCCAGCAACGTAGTTTGGATGTAATCCTCTTTCTGGTATTGTCCTGTTTTCCCCCCATAGGCTTTCTGTGTGTGCCCATCTGTGTGTGGCAGTGACAGGAGCTTTCCACCCAGTCTGGCTGTCTGCAGGATCTCACTGGTTCTGTGCTGCCTTGCTGTCTTGGGTATCGTTTGACTCTTTGATTGGGAAGAATATGGTTTGAGGGTTTGTGGCAGAAATTCATTTACTAATTCATAGGGGAGGGAAGTGGGGGAGGAGAGGGAAGGAAAATAATTCTTTGGTACAGAACAACAATCCTCCGAGGACACAGTTACAGTATTTCTTGTTAAAGTACAACGTGTTTGTTTTCAAATCGTGTAGAAAATGCAGTGATTCTGTGGCTTAGGCTGTTGCCTACTTAGCACACAGCTATGCTGCAGATACAGCTGTTCTGAGCTGAGCGCTCCCTGCTTGATGTCTGGTCCCACTGATTGCATGAGACGATTCTTACTCACAGGTCTTCACATAATATGACATGGCTGCCTGAGAGCTGGAAACATGAACACCTTGTTTGATTTGAGATTTCTGAGTGATTTTTAATTTTGATGCAGAGATCCCAGCAGAACTGATTTTAATTAAGAACCTGATCCGTAGCTCTTAGATTTAATGATGGGATGTGCCTGCTTACAGTGTGCGGTGCTGCCCTGCCTTAGAGATCTCTAGTCTAGCTCCAAATTAACCCATTTCATTAATTAGTTTCACCAGCAGAATTTTTGCAGCTTCCCTTTCTGGTGCTGTCTTGTTTTGTTTTCTGAGGTTCCTCTCCATAGTGATGCATGGATGCACCCACAGCCTCTTAGGAACTGAGGTCAGATTTGGTGTTAAAATTGAGCAGTGCTTTGCTGTTTGATATGTAGATTTTTTTTTCATCCGAAGATTTTAAGTTAGCCTAAAGGTCAATGCTTCCAACTTTTATTTTTAAAGGAGGCTGATACCTGTGTGATAAAAGTGACGAAGCTGATGTCTGAGAAGCAGAAGTGCACACAGCAAGTCACTGGAGCTGACAGATTTCAAAGGGATGTAGCTGGTTGTGTAAGCCACTAGCTTGGATGGTTTGATGTAATGCTGTTTCCAGACACTGTGGGGATTGCATGTGCCAGTGCTGGGTGTTGCCAGACAGAAACCACAGCAATTCACCTTCAACAGAATTCACCCTCAACCACCTACAGCAAGGCTAGCAGCTTTTAAATGAGGAGGAGTGGGATTCTTTATCTAGGAAAACACCAAGGAGTTTATGTCTTTCTGGAAATCCACTTAATCTCTTCATCAGAAGGGCAAGGAATAGTGACAAACCTCAGCCAATGCCGTGCATAATGAAGTGTTTTTTAAATGCTCCCTTTGATATTAAACTGTAGCACTGGCAGAATCCAGAAAAATCAGATGGCATTTCGTGCAGCTCATACAGCATTAGCAGTGGTTTTGGACAGCTCTGTTACATGGGAGGCTTTAATGTGCGTTTTGAGTACTTAGTTTCCATCTCTCTGGATACTAAAATTAATAATATTGTAAGTATAGCTCTAGCCACTTACAGGCCTCGTTTGGATGGTTGGTTGCTTAAAATACACAGCAATATTGTTAGAGGGGAAAATACCAAGTTAAAAATTCATATTTAATTCATTACTTCCTTTTGTTACTTACTTTACTAATTTCTCTCATTAATAGAATAAGAAACAAGTTGTCTCACAACTACAGAGGTTTGTGTGTGGATGTGGGGGGATTGTATCCTTCATGGAGTGCAGACATGCAAAAACAGGTGCTTGGGATTTGGTTGTTTTGCTGTCCTGGTAGAGTAACAGATCAGGTGGCTTCCTTTGCACCTGATCCAAATCCCATTAAAGCCAGTAAAAAGATTTCTAATGTTATTAGAGCCATGATGGGATCACTCCAGTCACACTTTCCTCATTCCCTTGCTGCTAGCATTGCCTGCTCAGTGTTCCTTCTGGGGACAGTCGAAACAAGCAGGAAGTTTTGCACCCTTGCCCACTGGGAAACTGGTGTTTACTGGTTTAAAGGTTTGCCAGTCACTGCACCTGCTCCTAACCATTACAAAACTTGTGTAGCTGTAGTAGAAATGCTGATGGGGAAAGCTGCAAGGAGACCTGAGCACCCACAGTACTCTCAAACAAGCCAAGTGGGCCCTTGGTGCTGTGTTATTTAAAATCTGCCTACCTGGTTTGCAGATAGAATCAATTACTTTGCCATTTATGTGATCTCTATTATTCTTTCTTGTAACTATGGGCACAAAGCCTGATATTGAAAAAGGGGTCTCTTGTGGCACAGGTCTAGGGTTTCAGTCATTTGGATGAACCCCTTTTGATTTGTGCCATGAAGGCTGAAAGAAGCTTCTGTGCTGGCGAAAACTCAGGGTACCTTCAGTGCAAAATTAATTACAGCGTAGGAGAATGCACCCACTGCCAAAAATACTTGAGAGAGCATGAAAGGAGTCCAATTTGCTCTGTTAGGTATGCCTGCAAAACACTGGAGGGGTACCTGCTGTTTGCTTATGAAACATTACAGGTATGCACATCTGTGCTCAGCTGAGTCTCACGAGCTGAATGCCCCTCTCTGCATCCCACATCAGCTCCAACTTCTTGATCGCTCCTCAGCCTGTGACTTGCAGCTCTCCCAGCATGATGTTCTGCTGTTCTGCCTCATGGAAGGGTTTGGCCATCACAGTTTTGCAATAAATACATCTATAATCTTGTTGTTGAAGCATCTTAATTAATGTCGTAAGGGTCAGCTATGAGCACTGCTTTTGATCCGTGTGAGCTCCTGGCTGTGGAATACTTGAAATGATCATAAATCTCCTTGAGATGGATTTTTCATCCCCTGAAACATAACCCCAGCCCCACTTGCACCTGAACTTCTTTTGTGTGTAATTTAATACCAGAAGCAGGAGAAAGCATCTCAAGTGTTTTCCTGTGAACCTTTGCCCGAGGTGAAGGAGGAGACAAATGCATTCCCTGCCTGAAAAGTGGTTGGCTGTTGGATCAATAGATCAGATAGTTTGGCATGAGGGAGTGAATCTCTTTTGCCATTATTAGAATGGTATGAAGTAGCTTTTCTCATTGAGGCTGTCTGCCTGACAGGTGCAGTGGTACGCCAAGAGATGGGCTTGCAGTTGTAAAGCTAAAAAGTCTCTGGCCTCTCTCGAGGCTGAGGGCGTTCAGTAGGCACACAGATCACTGCCCAGCAGGCACAGTCAGCATCTCCCCACAAAGACCCGGGGCTCTTGGAAGGGTGTGGGAATACACTGTAATATCTCATGTGAAAGCTCTGTCCTTCAGTTCAGTCAGTGTGGGTGATACCATAAACCCTGTGGTAGGATTTACAGAGTAACTTGCGCTGTTAAAGGGAGGATTTAAAATAATTGTGTTTTTTTGACTCTGACTGCATTCCCTCTGCCTGTGCTTGTTGGCTCAAGTTTGGAGTCTTAATTTAGGTAAAACTTTAGGCAGGAGGACAATATTCTGAGGCAAGCTGCCTACTTGCAGGTCCCATTATCATCAATGCATACCATAGTATCTTTTGGGAGCAGACTGTAAATTAAGGCCTGCAAGATCTGCCCATTTCCCCTCAATCCTACTTTTGTCTTTCGCCTTAGGATAGAAGATTTATATTTGCATGTCACAAAGCAGATCATACTGGTTATCTCAGAGCTCATTGTTATTTTGCAGTGTTTTTATGAGGCCGACAGCCTAATGCTGCAAAGTTGTTTGTAATGTTAAGCTTCTACACCTAAAGCAGTGAGGTATCCATGGTAACTGTCTTGCCTGTACACAGTCCCTCGGCAGCCTTTTCACACAGGTCAGAGCACGCTCATTCCCAGAAACTGACTCAATTTAGTCTGCCTTAAACATCAGGTAATTTTAAAAAGGCACTGGCTCTGATTTTTTTTTATTTTTTGGTAATAGAATTTTGTTTTAATTAGCCATTTGAGCATTCTGCTGGTGAAAACAAAAGAAAACACCTTTGCCACTGTAAATATGTGTGTTGCTCAGACCTATTCAAATTAAACCGAAGTCTTATGCTAAAAATGTTAAGGGCTTTGTAGCAAGCAAATTCCAAATTAAAGTTTCTACTTAACACTGCAGAAACATCCTGCTGTGAGGTTTACAATAGCATTTTTTTTTTCATCTAGGTCCTCTGTGTGTACTTGGTATACTCAGTTTCCTTTGACTTCTCTTGTACTTGAGATTAGACTCCAAAAATTACCCTGCCTCCTTGCCCATCTCCTTGTTGGTTTGCAGAATACATGTTCATTAAGATGAGTTTCTGTTCTTATCCATAATGATTTTTGCAGTTGTCTGAGGTACTTATCTGCATATCCCAAAGCCTGAGGAAAATTCTCTGCAGAGCCAGCTGCCATGCTTGGAACTTTTTCATCTGCCAGCTTGCTCCCATCCTAAAGTTTTCCTGTCTAATTTTTTTGGACATCATTTTGCTTCATCTTGGTTTGTTCTGTCACTTCCAATGCTTTTGCTATAGTGAATCATCAGGTGTGTTTCTGCTGAGAGTTTGGCTTGGTGACTCAAGTGTGGAGGAGAAGGAAAAGGCTCAACTTTAAGGCTCAACTTTTAACCAGATGCTTCCTTCCCAAATGCTCACTTGCCCTTTTCCAATCTCCTCCAGAGCTGCTTTGTTAAACAAGAGGCACGATTACCAGAGTTACTGAGGGGCAAAAGGATAAAATCAAGTGTCACATGGATTATAATGTGTCCTTAGTACTGCCAGGGGATAGGGAGGAAAAAGACAAATTCAGAGGGGCCAAGGAGGAAGAAAAAAGATGGAGGACAGCAAAGCAGGAGAGACAAAATCCAGATCCTGTCCTGGTCTCCTGCATCAACCCTTCTGCACTATATAAATCTGTCAAGCTTTTGGCTGAGTCTCAGCAGCTCATGGTGCCACAGTTAGAATACCAATACTTGCTTCTGCTTACAAGGAGTTTTAGGCCAGAGAGGGACATTTAATATGTAGGTGGAGGCATCGGGTGACACTCAGTCCTTTGCAGTCAAAAAGCCATTTCATCATCAAGTGGGCCCACAGGGAGACAGAAAGGCACTAATATGTATAGGAAACCAATTTATGTAACAAAGCCTTTGCAAAGTGGTAATTAATTAAAGGAACTAAATAATGGTGACGTTCTGGTCAGTGTTATTTAGGGCTAAATGAGGGATCTGGTGTTCATAGACTGTCATCAGAGCTGAGAAGGCTGATGCTGTGGCTGTCTCTGCCATGCAGAGACATTATTTAGTGCCTTAGAGCATGAGGTACTTTGTGTTTTAATGGTACAAAACAGAAGAGTCTTTTGTGGGAGTGAGAAGGAGAATTTGGAGTCGCCTGGCTGAGCAAGTTAGTGTGTGTCCCCAGGTCCCGACCAGCAGAATGTCTCACTGGGGAGGGGAGCCTGGAGCTTCTCTCTAAGAAGCTGCCTTTTGTTCAAAAGCTGAGGTGTTTCAACCATTGCTTTTTCTATAAACCAGCAGTTTTTTGCTGAGGATATTTATCAGATAGGTGAAATGCAGACCTTTTTCACATTAGGATTTTGGTAACGTGTTTTCTTGCTGTGGCAGTTCCGGGTTTAGCCTGCTGGAGTCAGGGTTCCAGCTGATATTTTGGGTCAATGCAGTGCTCTGCATGTCTCCTCATCAGAGATTTCATAAAAACAGTTTTCCTCTGGAATCTACATTGGTTTGCACTGTTTTTTGGATCCAGTACAAATAGACTTGGTACACTTAATGTTCTCTTTTAAACACATGTGGATTGCTAAAGAGGGTCAGACCAGAGGATTAAGAGTGTTTCTTGCTGTGTGGCCATCACCAGATGCTTCAGAAGGTCTAAGAACCCCCACTGCAGGCAGACTTCAAGTTTTCTATTCTTCCTGAAGTCTTGGGATAATCCTGAACAGTAAGATCATAAATCTGTGGGCCCTAAAGCAAGAGATTTTGTCTTCTTTCCCATAGCTTTTTTTTTTTTTTAACATTGCTATTGTAATTGGTTTTACTTGTTGTCTATAGAAATGCCCAAATCATTCTTCTGAGTTTTGTAGAATTCTTGGCCTTGGTGACTTCCCATTATGTGTGGACTAACCATTCCTTCTTTATCACTTTTTCACTGACCCTCTTTACGTACTGCTGGGGGCCCCTTTTTGGGTGGGAGAAGAGACAGGAATTCCCAGCCTCCCCATCTCCACCCCATTAAAGCTTTGCTGTGCTTTTGCCGTGTCTTTTCCAAGGTAAGCAATCTCAATCTGTAACACCAGAGTTTTTCCATACCTTTGTGTGCTCCCAGCACTTCTCTGACCCTTCTAGAAAATGGCAACCTGTAGAAAACACAGAACTTAGGTGAAACTGTGTTACTGATCCAACTTAGAACACTAATTTTGTCTATATCATTTTCCACCCTACTCCATGTTTTCACAAGTTTTTTTTGCTGCATTCAGGACAGAGGATTTTACCAATAGTCAGGATAGCCTAACCAGTCAGTTTGGTAACCCCTAAAACTGTTGATGGGTTTTGTTTTGTGTTCATTAAAAGCAGTGACTTACTGCCATGTCTGTGCAGTTTAATTCCCGATTACTGGAGCTGTAAAATTCTTCTTGGTTTTCATAATGCTGTTGGGCCCTGGTGTTGGGATGTTGCATGGCATTTATCAGAGAGATGTCAGGAGTGAGGATAACAGTACCCTTGAAATGCAGGAGAAAAAAATTGCAGTTACAGGACTTCCAGGGCAGGTTTCCTGCCAGCTCCCAGTCAATCTGTGCTGTACTTAACACCTCTACAGAAGTCTGTGACATTGTATTTCCACAGCTACATGCTGTGCATGTAGGAACATTCCAGTGATGGTATATTTCTCCTTGGAAGCAATAGACACTTGGGCATTATAATGGCAACAGCTTCATAATAAATATATGTTAAAATCTGATATGATGAAATAGCTAATGCACATGTGCTGCAGTCTTATCTGGGACATAAATAACTCTGCAATTTTAGCAAATATTAAATATAAAGGGACAATTTAATATTATGGGTGAACAGCTTGCATATTAAATTTTATATAAACATGAATCTGTCTTTCAGTAGTGGGAATTTGAAAAGCTGAGACAGGCTCATGAAAATGTGACTTCATCTACCCCTTGTCTGTACCTTTGAACAGCTGATTTAATTTCAAGCAAATTCTGGTCTTTTTTTTTTCCATCAGTTATGCAGTGGCTTCAATGGGTTTTTTTTTGTTTGTTTGTTTGTTTGTTTTTGTTTGTTTGGTTTTTTTGTTCAACATAGAAGATAACTTTTTCCTGATCTTGGGAAATTTAGCATTTAGAAATTGTTGTTGCTCCTGAAATAAGATGACAGCTAAGAAACTATTGAGCTCTGGTGTGACAGCTAATATGTCTCTGAAAATTACTAAAAACAAAATGTTACTCTCTTAATACAACGTTTCAGTTTCATACAGCAACTTTGGCTAATAGAAATAGTTTATGAACTTTCTGCTGTGGTGTTGCACAAAGTCAGAATCATTTCTATGGCAGTCTTCAAAGGATTTTATTGGGTTTATTTGTTTGAACTGATGAAATTTTAGACTCCAAGGGTGAAAAGCTAATATTGGCTTCTAATTTAAAAGGGAGGATTGAGAATGCTTTGGAAACAGAGAGGTTTTTCCTAGTGAAAGTCGCCTTCAAGAAACAGAATGCCTGTCTGTTGTTTGGAAGAGAAGCTCTGTCATAAAAGGTTAGGATATGCCAGGAAAGACCAGCTCCATCCCCGAGCCTCTGCAGGTTTGTGAATCAGTGGCTAAAATCCAGGATAATCCCTGAATGAGCCCGAGGAGGTGCTTAGCCTGCTCACTTGTGAATGACATTGATGGGAGGTGAGGTAGCCTGGCCCAGCCCAGGCTCTGATCCAGTACCTGGTTCCTCACTGCTGGGGAATAAACCTCCCTGAGGCCTTTTTCCTGAGGAACTCAGCACCAGGGATATCGCAGAGCCCAGCTCTTCTCTGTGGCAGCACAGCCTTTGCCAGGGCAAGAACAAGAGCTCAGATTGTGAATGAGGTGGTTTTAGTCACAAGGTGATCCATTTCTCATACTTGATCAAGGGTTTCTTTCCTTCTGCTGTGGCTTTACCTCCTAATCCTGTATTGCCATTATTTCTAGCTTCTTAGGAGTGGATTTGCTTGTTTGGGAAGAGTAGATGTGGTTCCTTGTGGTGACAGCCAAGTGTCAGCAACTATGTCCTTGCTGAGAGTCAGCAGCAAGAATCTGACAAAAATCAACAAATCTACCAGAAGAGGTTGCTTAATATTTATTTGATATTTGCCACCTCTGGCAATCAAAGTCATGAGTCAGGCTCCTAGAAATGATGAAACTACTTTGATTTGGTTTCTTAACAATCAAAACCCCATCCACATATTTTAGGGTTTTTTCTTTTTTTTTTTTTNTTTTTTTTTTTTTTTTCCTGGCCCTCTGGCTCTGGCCACACAGGTTTCACATTTCCAAGTTCTATTCTCAGGACCAGGAGCAGTAGAAATTAGCATGGTGGTGGGGTGGTTGGTTTTGTTCTGGGCTCTTTTTTTAATGTAAATTGGAATTCTCACGCAAGCGCAAAACTTTCGGTGCTGAACTTCCGGTGCCAGCCATCATCCTGATGTCATCCTGAAAAGGATTATACAGTTGGGAGAGTTGACATGAATAGAAAATTCCTGACCAAGTTTACTGGAAATTTATTCAAGCTGCTGCTACTAGTTTTTTTTGTTTTGTTTTGGTTTTTTTCTTTCTTTTTTTTTCCTTTTTTTTTTTTTAACTGGGGAACATGAATTATAAGTATTTTCAAATTATCCCTGTCAAAATGGATAGCTAATAAAGCACTGAACTTGCAGTGTTGTCAACTTAGCTCTACTTTTCTGTCTGAAATGCCCCCTAATTTCATAGATGTAGTGAAGCCAGTGCAGGAGCTGGCTTTGTTCCAGGTGGGAATTGTTCTCCTGTGCTTAGAAAAGGAGGGGGATGCTTTGTTTTCCCTGCTGTGCTGTGCAGTGCAGAGCGAAGGACAATCTGCAGTCACCACTTAGGACATCTCCTGCTGTATCCTGACCACGCCCAGATCATATTTTGGAGCTGATTTGTTCTGGTTTTCCAACAAGGTGGATGCTGAGACAGTTTCCACACACCACTGATAACACTTTAAATATTTCTGCTGCCCTGAACTGCTGCAAGGTTGATTCCCTTCCATTGTTCCTGTTTTGCTGTATGGATGGGAGGTGCTGGAATATGTTTTGACCAGCTCTTTTCCTCTGCACTGGTCAAAAGTATTTTTGGAGACTGGCACAAACTCATATATGCACCTGTTTTTTTTCCCCTTAATGCCTGAAATCCAAGAAATCAGCAAAAAATTGGTATCTGTTTCCATCTAAGAATGCAAGAGGCGTTTCTCAGAAGCGTCAGGTGTGGTATTGATCATTTTGTCAGGCTGGCTCTCAGGGCACACTGGATACAGGGTTGCTGATCATTGTCCACAGCACATCTTTAAATCATGGAAGACAGAATCTGGCAGTTCCGTGTGTTGAATATGGTGGTGTTCAGGCAGAGGTGGGTGGCACTGGAGGAAAACATGGTTTGGTTTGATTTGGTCTTGGGATTGTTTTAGACAATTCACATGCCCCTTGATTATTTTGTAAGAATGCTGAGAATTAGTTTCTTTTCATATCACTTAAAAAAATGTAGACATATAGAGCACTTCTAACAGAATAATTCTTATTAACTGTGAATGTTTCTGTTGGTTGGAGAAGGTGACACAGGACACAGTTCACTGTCATGTACACAGTAAAACTAGAAACCACTAAGAACCAGTGAGAAGTACTAATTTAGTAATATATTAGTACTACCCACAACTCTTGTCAAATCCAAAGAAAAATTTCCAGAATCCCATAACCTGGATTGCAAAATAACTCTGATAATCTGGTTTAGGAAGTGCATAGGTTCCTTCAAAGGTAAGCAGTGACAGAAGTACAAATTCTGAATTTCTGAAGTGTCACCATCAATCCTCGGGGTGACCTCATTGTGACCTTCCAGTGCCTGAAGGGAGCCCACAGGAAAGATGGAGAGAAACTCTTGGCAAGGGCCTGGAGTGACAGGACAAAGGGGGAATGGCTTCACACTGAGAGAGGAGGTTTAGATGGGATATTGGGAAGAAATTCTTCCCTGTGAGGGTGTTGAGGCCCCGGCACAGGGTTCCCAGAGGAGCTGTGGCTGCCCCATCCCTGGCAGTGCCCAAGGCCAGGCTGGATTGGGCTCTGAGCAGCCTGGGACAGTGGAAGGTGTCTCTGACCGTGGCAGGGGATTGGAACTGGATGGGCTTTAAGGTCCTTTCCAACCCAAACCAGGCCATCATTCTATAATTTTGTGATCTTTACTAGTAGACAAAGAAGTCAGGAAATCTGTGGAACTGGTGGCAGGTAAAAATGAGCAGAAAACTGAAATTCAGAAATGCCTCCTGAGCCAATTTGAAAGCCCTGAGCGAACAAGTGAAGATTGTGCTGTATCTGATCCAAACCAGGGCAGGCCCTGCATCTGTAGAGCATCCCTTAGCCAGTAAATCAGGTATCTGTAATGCTCTGGCTTTGAAGTTCAACATAATAGCAAGATGGCAAAAGAGAATAATGTCATGAAATTTGGGTTTGGCCACTTTTCTTATTTTCCATTGCTACCTGTTACAAATTGCTTGTAAAATGCCAAAGCACAGTAGTGCTCATAAGTATGCATCTGGAAATTAAGTGTCTGTTTTGGTAAATATTCACATTAAGGTACTTAGGGGTAATTTTTTTTTTCTTGCAGAGCATGAGGAGTGCCACACAGAAATCCTGTTTAAAAAATAATAGGATTTGTGTGCATAACTCCCTGTGCATCACTTTGAAAGTTTACCCCCTGCAGCATAAGAGTTAGATAATTTTAGTCTTTGAAAATTGTGCTTCTCAGATCTGGTCTTTTCCTACAGTCTGTTATTGATGGGGCACTCATAAATGCTTCTGAATAATCGTGATCAAATCTTACATTGTTTTCCTTCTGTGGTGGAGAACTTGAGTTATTGTGTGTCTCAGCGCTTTGTCTTGTACTGGTGGAAGTCTGAAAGGAAAAATTACAGAGGTGCAAACATGACCTGCTTTGTAAGTGTGTAGTTTATATGCACAAGTGGCAGATGTAAACAATAATATTAGCACACAGCAAAGACTTGTTCTCTCTATATATACATGCATATATACATATCTAGAGATCTGATATTTGAACAAAAAAAAATACCTCTATTCAGCAGCTACTAATACTGTATGGCCCAACAGAAAAATTGTATAATTACAAAATCAAACTTTATTTTTCAAAGTGTCTCAGTCTAAGTCCAGACATCCCAATGCTGAGGTTTTCACTAACCCAAACAATTTTTCTCTCCTGTTGTATTCCTAGTGGAGATGCTTTTTAGAATTAAATCTTTCTCTTAATATGATGCTTTCCTGAGTTCATTCAGGGTGCAAAATTGGACAGTTACCAGGCAAAACCTGCGGGGTTTTTTGTGGTATATCCAGTATTCTTCTCCCTATCCATATTGAAAATGGACAGGCAATAGCAGTTTTGCAATACTTTGGCACTTAAGCTTCCAGCTTTCTGTGGAACCTGAAACTGCAAAGGAAAGAATTAAAAGACTGCTTAAAAAATGAACTCCTTTTTAGAACAACTGTAGTTTGGTTTTAAAGAAGGTCATGCTTGTTTGTTTTGTTTGTTTTTTTTTTTATCTGAACCTGCTAATGTGTCTCTGCATTAGTTTCAGTCTCGAGTTTATCAGTTAGTATTTGTGATCAGGCAATTTGTATTGAGACAAGTGGGATTCCTCCCAGTTTTGTGTAGGATTGAACAATGGCACATTTTAAATGTGGGGTGTCTCTGCCTAATGAGAGACAGCTGAGAGGTGTGGGTGGCCAGCTCTGCTCTCCTAAGAGAACTGTGTCATGAAGTCTGGTGCATTTTGGGTTGATTTTTTTCTTTTTAGACTTGGATAAAACACTTTTGCCTGGCAAAGTGTGTGTCTGCTCCTTCTCCTGCTGAAGTTGCTGGCGCATCTCCCGTTGATTTTAGTGGAAGCAGAACTGGACACCAGCTGGACCCAACTTCATATTTGAAAGTGCTTTTTTTCCCTGGAGTGAATGAATGCCCCAGAGTGCAAATAACTGTGCTGTTGGGTGTCATATTTTATTGGTAAAAATATATCACTTTCAACTATCAGTTGGCTATGAAAACATCATGTTGCAAAAAGATCAAAACCAAGAAAAAGCTCACTCTGTGTAAAAACAAACAAACAACTCCCCAAAACAAACAACCTCCCCCAATTTGTGAGCCCCCTGGAAGTTGCTGGCATCATGAAAACAGAAATTTTCCACTTTGTGGACATAATAGGAGTCAAGACTGCGGGGCTCTCTTCCAAGCCCGTGCTTGTGCAACACCACGCGTGTGGTAGCCATGGCCTCAGCTGATCCCTTTGGAGATGGGGAGATTTCTGTGTCATCTTTGCACTTCAAGAGCAGGTTGAGTCATAATTTAAAGGGTTATAAAACCACGCGTGGTATCTTCACAGAAACCACTTGCACAAAACTCCTTCTCCCACCACATTTTGTCTCCAAGAGAAATAAGGGAATGAAATGGGTGAAAAGCAACAACATCAACAAAAAAAAAAGCAAAAACCAAAAAATAATCCTGAAGCAGACATTCAGAACAAGTAGAAGAGAAATTGCATTTATAAATAATGACAAGAAACGTGTAGAAGTGTCTTTTAAACAGCCTTCATAGAAAGCCAAGCTTCTAACCTCATCTATATTTACTACAGGAAAAGGTGGCATGATGTCTTCATAGATTATGGGAGATGACATATTTTTTCACCCAGCTTGTTCTCCTAATGTAGACCACAAGATCTTCAAATAGTTTCTGTCTGTGAAGCCACCTAGTCGTGGTTTAGTAACTGCCAGCAGTACAGACTATCACACCTCTTCTTAAGCTGTTCCAATAGCTAAATGCCACTACTGTTACATAAAATAAAAATAAAATTCATAAGCCACAAACTGAATAACCCAGCTGCCTCTACCTCCTTTCTAGCTGAATTTCTCCTTTTTCAGCTTCTCACCAGTATGTCTTGCACCTTTTATCTTTAGACTGAAGTCATCCATTATATCAGATTTCTTACGTGGATAGTCAGAAACAGAGTTCCTGCTTAGACTGATAAACTCAGTAGATGGAAAGCCTTGAATTTCTGATGAAAAGGCTTGTTTTATTCCCTAATCACTCTATGGAGCTTCTCCAAACCTGATCCAATTTGTCAGCATTCTTCTTGAACTGTGGACACCAGCTTGTGATGTGGTATTGCTACAGAAATGTGTCCCTGCGTGTGGATAAGTGAGAGAGTCTCACAAATCCCGCATAACAGCTCTTGTTGCCCTTTGCAGAACTGTGGGATTTGGGGAGTTGTCATTGCACTGATTTTCCTCTTAGGCCTCTCATTCTTCCCTAATGTCATGACCTCCTAGAACAGAATCCTCCATTTTTTTGTGTTTTCTGTATTTTATTGTTATTAAGACATACAGAGGTTTGGACATAATGACACTCATATTGTTTACTTCTAGTCAGTTTAATAAATGATGCCTAAATTGTTGGTGGTGACTTGACCTTATCCCCTCTTTTTTTTGTGTGTGTGTCCTTTCCAAGCACAATTAATAATTATTTTCTGTATTATTTCATTTCATTAAAGAAAGCCCCAATTGAGGAAGACAATACATAGTTCATGAGTTTGCCCATTAGAAGCCCATATGTTTGTTTATGATTTCTTGCTTTAAATTGCACATTGAATTCTGTCAGTCACTGAGTTGTTAAGCCATTTGATAACTATCCTTCTGGGCTTACTTAATCAAAAATTTTGCCTCACAGGATTGTGTCACATCCCACAGTTTATCAGACTTTACCAGAATGATATTTTCATTATTAGCAAAAGCAGAAGATAATCTTCAGAAGTTTCAGAAGGTGTGTTTTGGTGAACCTGTATTGAGGCAATTATTACAACATGACTCCAATATTAAAACTGCCATCAGTATATAATAGCTTCCTTTAATTTTATGCTAATGGAATGCAAAATCAGCCATTCCTTTGCCTCTCCCAGAACTGATATCAAACTCATGGCAGAGGGATGGATATGATTAAGAAGTGTACAAAGTACTCCCTGGTACTTTTGGAAAAGTACCATTGGATGTCTCACAGTTCTCTGAGATTTTGTGTCTCTTCCAAACTTTCTGAAAACCTGTATTAGTAGACCAGTGATTCCCAACAGCTCCTCTTTTATACTTGGCTGCAAGTTATTCAAATATGAAGATTTAATAAGCCTAGTTTTCATTCCTTTTCCTGGATTAATGCTGAAATGTGCTCACAACATCATCCACTGTATCACAGAAATACTGGTTGGATGTAGCTGCCTTTTCTGTGTAATCACTGATAATCTGAGCATTTCCACTTTGTTAATTTAATACAGAGTGAGAACCAGAGGATATCACCAGACCCTTTAGTTCAGCCTCCAGAACACCATGTGTATAATTCCAGTTCCTGAAGAAGTGTGCAGAGTTATGTAAGGCAGGACAGATAAGTTTTGGTGGTGTAATAGGGAGAGCTGCTGCTGGTGCAGGTATCCATGATAAACCTTAGGTACCTCTCTCAGCCGTTGCCTCCTGGCACATCCTCATGTGGAGCTTTCTGCAGGCTCAGAGAGGGCAGGTGAATAAACCACTGTATTAAGGCTTTTAAACCAGGTTTAAAGACCAACGACTATAATGAAATACGGACTGAGAAAATGGATTTTGTTTGTATCTACACGTTCCTACTGGAATAATTATTCCCTATTAGAAACTTCTGCTGTCAATCCCCAGCTATTTAAAACTGCAACAACAATATCCAGTTGTTGCTTCCTTGTGTCCTCAGTCTTTATCCTAGCTTTTGTTAGGGACAATGCAGTGGTATTCATCAGCAACAATAAGACTCTTATATTTCATTGTGTTTTTTCCAAAGCTATACAATGTTCTAGCCATTATGGAAGGGTTGCAGTCAGCTGAGTGATGTTTACATGTCACTTCCATACCCTAATAAGAGGTATAAAAGAAAGTGTATTGTAGCCAGCAGGGAAGAGATTCAGCTTGGAAGGCCGGGATTTCTGCCTCATATAGAAGTGCTGTCGGGGAAGACAGTGCTGCACTGCCTGATGTGCTTTTATTTTTGGCCTCTGCTTTAGTGCCACGAGTGTCAGTAGTGGCTGCAGCAAGCTGCTTATTCATGCTGCTGCTGTGATAGTTTGCTTTTGGGCAGTATTAATTTTGTGGCTGTGCTAAGTTAGGAATCCATTTCCAAGGACATCAATGGCGTGGCTGTCTGGCTTGTCCTGGCAGCAGCGGGTCTCGTCCATGCGATGGGGCTGTTCTTGACCGTGTTTGCTGGCATTCCCATGAAAGCATTCCCTCACACCTACGCCAGTGGGATCAGCACTTCTTCTGGAAGCAGGGTCTTTCCAGCTTTTTCTAGGATGGTGACTCACAGTCACATGCTGGAGGTGACGGGCATTTCTGATACATTCCTCGGGCACTTCTCCGTGCATTTCTCAGCCCCGGTTTGTGTGGCTGGGCTCTTCTGCTCTTTGTAGTGGCAGCTCATTTCACAAGACTCATGGAAGTCATATGGCTGCCTGAGGTCATCACAGAGGAGATGAAGATCCCGGGTTTGCAAGTATGTGGGTTGAGCCTGGGGGTGCGTTTCTGACACAGCTGTCAGGCAAAGCAGAGGTTCCACCACATTTCTGCTTTCAAACACGGCATTCTTGACTCTTGACACTTTGGCTTCTGGGAACTATAACTATTGTCTGGATTCATGTGAGGTTGAGAGAGAGCAGGAATCCTAATAATTAAGACTTCTTGGAAGAAGAAATGAAATCTGTTCCTTAGTTCGGATATGGGTGCAGCAGGATTCCCCTTTCTGTAGCCAGTTGGGGAAACATCTTCATATCCCCTGCTGTCTTTGAAGGTAACAAGGCAGGAGGAAGATCTGAGATGTGCTGGTAGTTACTTTCTTCCAGTTTATCAGACTCCAGTGCTAAATCACTCCGTTTATTGGTCAAAAGCTATTTTATGGTTCAAAAATTCTTCTTGATAAAATAAGGGCTGTTTTGTTTGAACAATAAAGCTTGTGACCACAGGTAGTATTCTTAACTATATATAGATGGCTTTTGGTGTTTCTTCCCATGACTGCACTGTGACTGTTTATATAATTTGCCATTAGTCATCAACAGACTGCAGAGGTTGCTGGTTGAGGAGGTTGACTCAAACTGAGTGGTTACTCAAGTGCTATGGCAAATGCCAGCCCTTCTGATGAAGAGATCACGTCTCAAAGCAGTGCCCATTCTGGACTGGGTCCTAGTCAGGAGTTAGGAAGGGTTTCTGCTCTGTGATCCCATTTGTGTGACGGTTTTATGATTCTATGATAGATATGCCTGAGAAA
This sequence comes from Bombycilla garrulus, assembly GCA_013400315.1. Classification (NCBI taxonomy): domain Eukaryota; kingdom Metazoa; phylum Chordata; class Aves; order Passeriformes; family Bombycillidae; genus Bombycilla; species Bombycilla garrulus. The sequence continues at coordinate 603,889 of VXBU01000405.1, read as the reverse complement.
GCTTGTAAAGGAGCTTTAGCCTTATTCTCAGTCCATGTTTATCAGTTCTGGTGGGAACTCTTTCCCCATCAATAATATGTTTTTCTTCCTCAGGAGATAAGGAAAATGAAGTTCAATTTGCTGTGAGACACTGGATTTTGGTCCCAGCTAGAGACAGGATGTTGAGCAGGAGGAGCTGGTGCTCTTACCCATCTCAAAATTGCTTATGAGCTTGGTTACTGTACCTTGTCCATTACTGTGTCACTCCAGGTTAAACCCCATCACAAACCAGGCTGGGAAGGAATCTGTCTCTGAGTTCCTCAGAGACTTCTGGTTCTTTGCCTTCCTCTGTAGTGCAGAGCACACTGGATTAATCTCATCTGGAAAATCCACCCAGTAAATTCCCTGTAGGTGACGCTTCTTATTTTTCTTGCAGCTATTGTATTTATAGGTTTTGATATTTTACTGTAGGCGTTGCACTTTCTTGGCTGTTTGAGGGAATTCTGTACAGACTATTATCAAATAAAAACAAAATATGAGAACTAGGAAAGAATGGCTGGTTGGTGTTGTCAGGCAGCACACAAAGTCATGCTTTTTGGCACTTTTTTTCAGGTGGACAGGGCCATTGTCTTCAAGGGCCAGGAAGCAGTGAAGCCCCTCTGTGGTGTGTGGTGGCCACTGTAGATATTGCCAAGTTAACAGAGAAGCAGGAGTGTGAGAGTGCCTGGGACTTGCTTCCCCACTGTCTGGGGCAGCCACAGAGATGTTTTGATTGAAAACTTGACTGCTGCACTAATGTGCAGGCACTGGCAAGCTGCTGAATGCTGAGAATGCTTCTAGTACACATAGTGTTTAGAAATTTTTTCATTAAAACCAGCAGTTTAGTAAAAGTAGGGGAAAATTGTTCAATTTTACTGCCAAACTCTTGAAGTGACCAATTTCCCCCTTCTGTGTTGAGCACTGAAGACCTTACTTATTCGTCTTTATGAAATCTGAGGTTACACATACGCCTACGGTTGTGTCGCCTTCTGCCTCTGTAAATCTGAGTGTTGACTGCAGGTGTTCTGTGGAGACTGAAGGCAAAATAAAAATGCCAAGTAATTGGTACCCCCAGCTCTCAATCCAACGTGTCTTGTGTTGCAGAACATAAGTAAAATGAAAGGGATGATCTTCAGAGAGCTGAATGCAAATTTTGACTGGTTGTGGTTTTGGAAGTCAAGGAACAAGGCGATACAGAGAATGCTTTTTAAGCTGTTCTATCAAATGTCGTATCTCTGTTTTAATATTTCATGTGATGTGGCTTCTTTCAGATGATCAGCTGGATTATCTTGAGATCAGAGAAAAGGGAGTGGTACTACTCAGCTGCAGAAAATAGGAAGAAAGTGCTGCCATGGCAGGGTAGGGCACAGACACACTGACTGCAGAGCACTGGCTATTTGTGGAGCTTGTTTCAATATACACATCTCACAGATAGCCAGTCAGAATTACTAAAGTGAAGGTGCTTTTTTTTATAATCAATAAGTTTAAAACAAACTTAAAAAAATGTTTCTACAACACTATTTTAGAAATTTTCCCTGGGATTTTTTAGATAAAACCGTTAGATATTTGTTTTCTGGACAACTTTTGTATTTGTGTGCTTAATAATTATAATGGAAATACCTACTAAATTATGTATCTGTGTTAAACAGCTTGCTTTTCAAACAAAGGAATTTGGCCACAACTCTCATTTCTTATATTTTTATCTTTCTCCTAAAGGGCAACACTTTAAGGAAAATCCTCCTGTATCGGTACTTTAAAGGGGAATATGGAAGTGGTATGAATGGGCCCCTGTCTGCCAGCTACAGCAAAACTGCACAAGTGGGAGGTAAATCAACACACATCATTTCAAGACAGCAAAATTAGCAGCACCATTTTTTTTTCTAATAGGCACATTGGACATGCTCCAGGCATTCAGCTGGTAAATAAATCAAACATGTTCTGTAACCACTTAGAAGAGAGGTAGTATCAGGCTCTTCTATTTTTAAGTTGCACACACTTGTCTCAGATTGTGCATTTGCAGATACCAAAGTAGATACCAGTAAATCCCCATCCAGAAATTCAGTGAAGCAGAAAACTTTTGAAGAAAGATGATGTTGTTTCTGGAAAGTAAAGAATTTTAATATCCTTTACTGATATATGAAAAAGATAAGATCTAAGGAAAAGCTTATCACAAAAATACTGGTTGGACAACAGAACAGATTTTCCTGAGGGGTTGTAGAATGTGTCAGTTCTTGTTACTTTGCTGGACCAAGACTCTGATGAACCTGTCCTGTCTTCCTATGGGCAAGATGTTTCAGAACATGGTCTCTGTAGGTCCATTGTAACCTAATTTTTAGTACCATTCTGCTGTAGAAGCCACAGGAAGTTACTGCAGGGTGGTTTGTAGGAAAACCCATAATAATGGATGTCATAGGAAATTAGACTGGAGCTCAGTATAGAGCCAGGTCAGAACTGCATTTTGCATTTTCAGCGCACACTGAAGGCATGCCCAGATTTGTCAACTTTTGCAGATATTATCCAGCTGTTCCTTCTTAACTATTCAATGTAGACATTGAAAATCTTTGCAGTCTTGACATCCTATATGCCAAATTTTGCTAACAAACAAGGGACTGAAGTTTTACTATTTTATTAGTTCTCTCTGAAAAGTGTGTGTATGACTTCATCACAAAGTCTGAGGCATTTTAATCAGTTTAATCAAAGTAGTACTGGCTGATTAAAACAGTACTGTATTTTTACTAATGAAGTAGGTGCAGTTACATCTTTAGAGGAGTAAGTATAGCAGGAAAGATGATCATCTGTGATAATAAAACGTGGTTGATTTAATGAGCTAATACAACTCAGCAAAATTTCTTCAACCCACACCTTTAATTTGGATTAACTCAAGTCTGTGTTCTTAAAGAAAACGTCATGATGTTGATGGTGGTGATGATGATCTAGGAGTTGGCAAAAGCATTTGGCTAGGTCAGACCCATAACCAGGGTGGATTTAACAGGACACAATTTTAGTGTAGATTAGGCCTGAGACTGAAGGGCAGATTTAAAAAGGGTCTCAGAGCACTGACCCTACTCATAGTTTAGTGTATGTAGCATTGGAATTAAAAAAGGGTTCAGTGAACAAATCAGTGTCCTTTCCAACTTATTTATTGTCTGAATATCATGACAGAACAATGGCTTAGGGATTTGTTTTATTTCTTATTCTTAGAGCCCAACACTGCAGTTTCCTACAAAAATCTTGTTTTTATCAAAGGGAATTCTGCCTGACAGAATTTCAAAATTAAATTTATTATGTTACTATTGTGTGCTTTATCACTACTAATAGGTTCGTTTTCATTACGTGTGTGATGAAGCAAACACAAATGATATTTGTGTATTTGTCTAATTTGCAGGTGGATTTTCAGGACAAGATGCAGATAAGTCTGGGGTGACCATGTTTGATATCCAGTGCCTCCTGGACAAAGAAGGTGCCTCAGAACTGGTCATAGATGTGATAGTGAACACCAGAAATGACAGAATTTTCTCAGAAGGCATTCTGCTTGGTATTGCACTGCTCGAAGGTGGAAATACACAAACACAGGTACTTATTTGATCTCCTTATTCACACATTGATTCTCAGGTGCATGTGGTCTGGAGACAAATAAAGAGAACCTTTTTGCTGTGGGTTCACTGAAAAGTTTGTCACTAGAATATGTACCACTGTTATACAAATGTAAATATGCAGTACTATGCAGTAGCTCTTCAGTAGAAGAAAATGTTTTTCAGCTGTCCCTCTCTGTGGATAACTGTGCTGCTTTTAGTCTGGTCATTGCCATGTGAGCATCATCCCCAGTTAATTTTTTTGTAAAACTAAAAATTACAGTACTTCTAAGTTTATAATAACAAATTATTTTCTAGAAACCTTCAGAGACATTTATCAAAATCTCCAAAGAGAAATAAAATGGTCATTTGAGAAGACCGGTATCCCAGCTGATAGAAAATATCTGCTTTTAAACCTATGTTTTCTAGGCTTTTTTGTGAATTATGTCCCTCCCACCCAGATTTAGCCAAGTCAGATGATTGAGGGAAGAGAGAGAATTGATAGGACGAGGGAAGGCTGGGAGAATTTGGATTATTTGTAAACTGTTGCAAATGGTCCTCAGCCTGCTTGACAGTTATACTAAGGTACTGGAATTAATAACCTAAAATAATATTTAATAAGAAATTCTGTCTGTAGCACAAAAAATTAATGTAATCCAACTTCTAATATTACATATTAGATGTTCCGTGCTTTCTCTTGTTACATAATAAGTTACTTTTCACTGTTATTTGTAGATGGAATATCATGACTAGTTAGCCTGGAGAAATGGAGAGTGTCACAAAGTAATTTAACTTCAAGTACAATATTGTGACATTTGAAAGACTGCAAATAGCACTGTTCACCATTTTACCCAAATTTTAAAACATTATTGTCAGTCTTTGTTACCAGCCTTGTATATCACTTCACGAAAGAACTGGTCAGGCAGTGGCCAACATTTGTTCTGTGTAAGTGAAGTAATTATTCATCATTTGTTTCACAAAAAAAAAAATAATAAAAAAAAATAGTGTATTTTTGTACTTCTTCTTCCTTAGAAGATTGAGATCTAAAGAATTTTTTTTTTTGGCAGTATTCGACTTACCAGCAACTAAGGGAGCAGAAAAAGTCAGAAAGGTTCTTCAAAGTGCTGTATGATCGCATGAAAGCTGCTCAGCAGGAGATCCGATCCACAGTGACAGTGAACACTATTGATTTGGGGAGCAAAAAGAAAGAGGACGACAGCGACCTCACCATATCTGTTCCCAAAAAGAGAGGTAAGGAGGCAGCCCTGGGAAAGAGGGGAGCAGGGCATTATATTGACACTGCATCTGCTGCACCACTGATGCTCTGCTGAGCTGATCAATAAGCTTTAATATTAATCATTGCCAATTTGCATCTTTTGCCCATTTTTCTCTGAATTACAGTCCATCTCAGGATGGCTACCAGGAATTAACTTTAATGAAATCAGTGAAGCTCTGCCAGTTTGCATCAATAAAAGATATTGAGCCGTATTTTTACAGGAGCAGAAGCAGAGGCTGCTGCTATTGGGGATATTTCACAAGAGCAAGCGCAGGAACTGATTTCCCACCCTGTGGTTTTCCCATTGTTCTCATCATTTATTGTATATGGGAGAGAAATAGTAGGGCTTTTTGTGTTAATGCTCTGTTTCACTCTGGTTTGTGGTTTATTTGGAATGTGCTATCCCTGCATGAATGTTGCTTTGATATTCTTTGTGAGTTGCCTAGAGGTCTTTGAAAAGTTAGACACCAACAAAGAAAAAATTGCATTCATTATTATTGTTTTCTTATTGTTTAATCAAATGGGGAGAAAGACTTTCAAAAATGAAGGAAAATTATCTTCTTTTCAGTTAAGGATTCAACCCTGCATCTAAAAGAGGGAATGAAAGGACAGTTAACAGAAGCATCTTCTGCAACCTCCAAGGCTTACTCTGTGTACAGAAGAGAAATGGACCCAGAAATAGATCTGATGGGCTCGGGAGCAGATGCTGCAAATGCAGAAGAGAAGTCTGCAGAAGAAGCAATCATGAGCCCTGCCATTGCAATCATGCAGCCAATACTGAGATTTCTTCAGCTGCTGTGTGAGAACCACAACCGAGAGCTCCAGGTAAAGTGTTTTGAGCTGAGCTTTTATAGGGCTGTAGTTAGAGGGGCTACACCTTCATAAGGGGAGACAAACACGCCTGTGCCTGGCCCCTCAGAATTGGGCTGTCTGAAATGCTGGGTTTTTTTGGTCCAAGGGATAAAATAGCCCTTTTCAAGAACCATCGGGGTTCTGTGTTGGAGGAGTGCATGTTTATATCCTCAGAACTGCTTTGGGATCTCAGCACAGCCACATGGAGCTGAGAAGGGTCTAAATGTCCCTGTTAGTGAGGCTCCTGTGCACAATTGCAGGATCACTTACCATGGACTTGAAGAGCACAGGAAGTTTCGGAGTATTGCCCTTTTCCCAAAGTATTTCAGTTGAAGGCTTTAAGATGCTCTGTGGGTCCCTGCTATCAGTTCTTTTGATAGAAATTACTGTCCCCACAGCAACCTCTGCAAAACATATTTTCTGCAAGTATACCTCAGTGCCGTGGCCAGAACCTCCCTTCCAGCTGTGGCTGGGGTGGTTTGAGCTGAGCTCCAGAAAATGCCAGCAGACCTGCTCAGCTGCGGGGCGGCAGCTTCCAGGAGAAGGGCTGTAATGGGTGGCTGGGAGCAGGTCAGCAGGACATATAAGAGACATTTAAGGCCAGTGCAGTTGTTTGCCAAGTTCACTTTCCTAAGCCCTCCTTGCTCTATGATTGAATCCAATAATAGTTCTCAATTGCTGCATTAAGACCTAATATATTTTCTATAGTAGTGCAATGTACTTCAGTACCTGAGACACAGTGGTCATAGGGTTATAAATTGTATCCTTCAATGTTTTCCTGAAAAAAGACTTTGTTTGCCTTGACTCTCTTCCTAAATTTTTTTTTTTTGTGTTCCTTTCCTCCACCCTCCAGAATTTTTTAAGACACCAAAACAATAAAACAAATTACAACCTCGTTTGTGAGACCCTTCAGTTTTTGGACTGCATCTGTGGGAGCACCACAGGTGGGCTGGGCTTACTGGGGCTTTACATCAATGAGAGGAACGTGGCTCTTGTCAACCAGACGCTGGAAAGCTTGACAGAATATTGCCAGGGCCCGTGCCATGAAAACCAGGTAGGGCTCAAGGATTTCTGGATGCAGAAGACTATACCTGAATGTTGGTGTCTGGGTGCTTATCACAAACCTTTCAGTATTCCTGATAACATAAATTCACTTGGAGCTGCTATGACTAGACTTAACACTCTTCAAGCTTTCCTGAGGCCTGAGCAACCCTTTAAAGTCAGAACTCAAAACAGACTCTTCCTGTCGTACCTCTTCTTCCTCTGAGGGTTTGCAGTCCTTTTGGAGAGAGTTTCGTGTTTTATGTTGCTGCGTCCATGGCTTAAACCTCACTTTGTGAGACTGGATTTGGAGTCAGTTTTGGAACTGCATTGCAAACCCAGATTTCTGTTCTTCATTTTCACACGTTTTGCCCTTGCTGGTGTTTAGCACCTTGCTAACATTTACTTTCCTTATTTCACATAACTGCCACAAAGTTTCACTTGCCCTCCTGCCATACCACCTAGCAGCATCTTTAATTATGCTATCAGCAGTGAAAGGGATGAGACTAAAGACCATGCTCCTGATCTCCTGTGCCTTGCTCACTGCAGACTTTTGAAGTCACACAGCTATGATTTTTGGTAAAAGTCTCTTTAGTGCCATGCTGAAGAAGTGTAGAAAGGTAAAAGATGTGGTTACATGCTGCCATATTTGATCTGAAAAGTACTCCAGTAAAGTTGTCATAGTGGATGAAACTGCAGGATTTTTTCTATGGATTAGCAGTGGGAAAATTGTGGTGAGCAAAATTACAGAAGCAATCTGTTCTCTGTGCTAGAAATAGCTGAAGAAATACATGCAATATTAGTGCTTCTTCATTAATGTACACCAATGAAATGTAAAGTACTATTACTGTTATTGCTGGTAATCAGCTGCCTTTACTTAATATTTTAAAAATAAACAAAAATCCTTTAGTGGACTAAAGTTTGAACAGTCATATTTAATCCATTTATGAATGGGGAAAAGCAACTGTAAAAAAAGTATAGCTACAGTACTGGAGATGAAAAAAAAAAAAAGTTACAAGTTAAGGTGTTCTCCAACGAAGTTATGTGAGAAGCATTGGAGGAACACTGATATGGAAGGGAATGATGAATTACACTTTATTACTTAAACCTATCTGCTGGGAAGTCACTCAGGATTTGAGTTACACTTGTTTACACCAACTGCAAGTCTAATTCAATATATTTCAGGAGCAAATGCTCCACGCTCTCATTTTCATTTTTCCCCCCCTCTCTGTCTTTCTGGAAGACTTTTCCTTTCCTAATGTCCCATAAACCTGCCAAAGGAAAAAGTGCCGTAGGCTCTTGTATAACTGTTATGCACAAGGCCTAGAAGGTCCAGAACTCCAGCTGTGAAGGCATTTGGGAAGTACCACTGGTCACAAATTCACTTTTGAATTCCATATCCAGAAATACCCTTCTTTGCAGGACATGTCTGGATGCATGGAGAGAACTTTGATTTTCATGAACGTTTTGTGCTGTAACAGCAATATTAATGCTGGCTGCTGAGGGCAAATGAAGAATCTGAGCGTGCAAATTTGGTTGTGCCTGCAGTCAAGCTTGTCTTTTATGTCTGAGGCTGGCATGTGCTCAGCTGAATCTGGCAGTGCTCCTGAGGGCTGCTGTCTGCAAGTTGCACTGCTTGGTGCCAAGCCCTGCAGGATTCTCTGGGAGCAGATTTTAGCTTGCACCACCTTTTTTCCAGTTGGGTATTTCACTACTGGCATTGTTTGGGTTAGTTCTGTAAACACAAGTCTCCCCCTGCACTTCTCGTGGTGTGTTTTCAGGCCATTCTGCTTTGGCTGAAAGGTTCATTGCTGTTGCAAGGTGTTTTTAAGTTCTGGGTCCTTCTTTTGGAAATTTGCTGATGTGCATATTCTCTTCCTCCCTCTGGCTGTATCATCTCCCTCTTTTTCCCCCTCCTCCCCTCCCTTCCTTCGGCCCCTGCCCCATTCCCTTCTTTGCTCTTATTTTGCAGACATGCATAGCCACCCATGAGTCTAATGGGATTGATATTATAATTGCTCTCATCTTGAATGACATAAACCCTCTTGGCAAATACTGCATGGACTTGGTGCTTCAGCTCAAGGTACAGTATATGTAAATTTGTTTATTTGAATTTGGGCAGCAACAGAAGACATACCTATGTGAGAGCTCTAGGCAGCCTGACATTTACTTAATCTTACCATTGCCCAATATACTCAGAAGCTTTTGAAAAAAAAAAGCTTGCAAATGAGTTCATCTCAGTTTCTGAGTCCTTATCAGGTCCTCTGCCACAGGCCTTTTGACCCACTGCTGTGTTTGGGACTATGTCCTCAGTTGTTTTTTGGGGTTTTTTTTTTGTTTTTTTTTTTTTTAATCCTATCAAACAGGCATGACACAGCTGGCATGAAAAGTCTGTATTGTGGATGTAAAATCTCTCAAGATTGATAAATAGCCACACTGTACAGGCATGCAGTAAGTCAGGCGTTCTCTCTAAATACCAAAATCCTAAAAATTATTTGAGAAGGAAATGCTGTGAAAAAGAATAATACATCAGATGACCTGCAATGTCAAATAAAGTTGAAAACAGGGATCAAGTAAATGGTACTTAATTTCCCTTCTCAGTGTCCTCTAAGGGGGAACACAAAGTGTAGAGTGTGAGGGCAAAGCCTACAGCGGGAGGGTTTGTAATGTAATTTTGTTCTGTATTCTGGGGAGAGTTGGACAGGCTCATAGATAAGTTTCTCCTGCCTGTGTGCCAGTGCATGCAGAGGGGAGCTCTGCAGCTGTACTGTCTGCCAAGCAGGGTAGAATCTGTCCAGGAGGAGCCCTGGGTTATTGCCTTTTCTTGCCTCCCAAATGAAGTATTTCCATTGCAGATGGTCTGTTTCCTCCCCACACCAGCAAATACTTTGTGGTAGCAGCATTGCATCATATTGGCAACATTATACATGTCTAATAAAATAATTAATAGAGCTATATATCATGTACAATGATATACTGAATCAACAGTGTCTTACATATGATTTTAATAACTGTAATTACATTTTTGAATGGCAATGTAATTCAGGCCCCCCTCTAGCAAAACACTTAGGCAGACATTAACTTTGAACATGCAGACAGTTCTTTTGAAGTCCAAATTTCAGTCTCTGTAAAGATGTATCTGCATTCACTCCAGTGCCATTTTGATTTGCCATTGTCATGAGGCTAGGGAATGCTTGTAGAACAGCTTTTCTGTGTAGTACCCAAAACCAGAGTTTAGAGTCACCTCTGCAAGGACCAGTGTGACTCTGTCCACAGGGTCCTGTGTCCCTGTCTGTGCTCAGACTCACTCAATTAGCAAAACTTGTGGTGAATGATAGCCGAGGTTCAGACTGTGGAAATTATTCAGATTTTGCAGAATTACAGAGTCATTTGCTTTAGTCGGGATGTCTTGAGGTCATCTTGTCCAAGCCCTCTGCTCAAGCAGGGCTTCCTAGAGCAGGTTTCTCAGGACCATGTCCAGCTGAATATCTCCACAACCATTTTGGGCAGCCTATCCCACTGTTTGATCCCTCTCACAGTGTAAAAGTGTTTTATTGTGTTTAGATAGAACTTCATGGGTGTTTTGCTTCTTGCCCTCTCACTGGACGCTGCTGAGAGGGATCTGGTACCCTCTTCTGCATTTCTTCCCACCAGGTATTTGTACACATTGATAAGATCCATCTAAGCCATCTGTACTCCAGGCTGAATAGTCACAATTTCAGTGGCTCCTTAAATGAAAAATGCTGCATTCCCTTCATCATTTTTATGGCTTTTTGCTAGACTCATTCCGTTATGTCCATAGCTTCCTAGTACTGGAACTGGACACGTTGCTGGGCAAGATGAGATCTCAAGAATTGGATCCAAATTAATAAACTGCTGGTTTTGATTTTGAGTGGAAACACACTGAAATAATAAAGCAATGAGTTTACTGAGTAATGTTTAACACTGACACTCTGTCAGTGTATAGGCGACTTTAAAGTTTCAAGTGCATAAATTTTGCAGTCAAAATACAAAATTCAAAGTATACAGGCCCATACATTTACACTTACAAACAAGCTCAGACGCTGTTTTCAGGGAACATTGTATGTTGAACTTACACCCTCTAACCAAAGGAAAGGCAATGCAGTTATATTTTCCCATGACATCCTAGTTTAGCTTGTTTTGCACATAGTTTTTGATGTGGTATTTAATTACATCTTCATGGATTATATTTTCCAGTGGACTTCCAAATCATTTAGTGAGCAGAGCAGACAGTGTTCATTGATGCACAGATGGTCAGTGTTCTGTTCTGCCTCTTTTTATTTCAAGTGTGACCCCCGGCCTTCCTTTCTGACCAGTGTGTCAGCCCTGGCACACAGTAAGAGCTGAATATCTGCCACATCTGTGACAGGATGAAGAGACATTGTCAGTCTAAGAGTACAGAGAGTCTAAGAAAAGTGTCTTCTTTTTTTCCCTCATAGCTGTATCTAGTTGCTTCACTCATTAATTTGTTTTTCAAAAAATGAAATTATTAAAATTTTTATCATGGGAACCCAGGTGACGAGTAGAAATGCTTTGGGCTGTGCTGGTATTTTAGCACCTGGAAACTGATTTTTCACAGTACTAATGTGTTATGAACTTTTGTGCTGTATTTTCTAACTGATGGATGTCATTTCCTCACTGATGTTTGAGATTAGAAGTCAGATGTTAGGCTCTCCAAATGTGCAGAAAGTTAGGAACAAGTAACCAAATAACCATCTCAAATGCCTGCTCTAATTCTAGGCCATGGCAAGGCACTTTTGCCGAGTCAGAAGCAAGAAGCTGGCTGTTGATGACACAAATTCCTACCAACCCTCTACCTTTACTAGCTTCTGTCCATTCCCAGGCTTGTCTGCACTGGGAAATAGCTTCCAAGTTCTCCTCAGCCATGAGTGAGTGGGCTGATGTCTTCCTCCTGTTTCCTTCCTTTTGTTACCAAGTTACCTGTGAGCCTGTCATGGCCCCTTCCCTCCTCCTCATTTTGAGATCCTGCCAATGCTACCACTACTGACTTGGTCACCACTGAAAGGGAAATCTGTAGCAGGAAAGGAAGCATCCTGGTTTTCAGAGCAGCGTCATGTTAGCAATCCTCATCCAAATGCTGTCCTCTCCCTCCCCTGTTCTCGTTCACTGTGCACATTAAACTTCTGCAGTGTTGGTCACAAGGTAAAGAGTGTGACTAGACCTTTCCCATGGATGGTCCTGATTTGATTTGGAAGCAAAAGGAAAGAGACATGGCAAAACTCCTGTGGAGTGCTGTTCTCCTTGAGCCAGTCCCAGTTAGGTCTTTTCTTCTCATCTTTTGTTCTTTGTCCTTATCTCATTGCTGTGTTGGCAAGACCAGGCTCCTCTGTCCTGGCTTCTATCTCAGCTCCCTGTCTCTACTCCCAGAAGTTTTTAATTCCCCAGTTGCGTACAAGTCTTCATTCTAATCTACTCTCCTTCCATTTACCTTCAGTCCCATCCTTCAGTCCTCCAGTCAGAAGTGTTTAATGCTCAGCCTCTCACAGCCCTGAGCAAGCTGCTTTGAGCAGGGGCTGGACTGCTGGAATATTAGTCCAGAGGGCAGCCTTCAGTGTGTGGTTTTATGATCCAACCTACACAGTTCTGTGATTCTGTGCTCACCAAGAATAAACCCTGTGGGCCTTTAGCTGTGAAATTAGCTCCGATTTAGCTGTGTTTCTGCTCTATAGTACTCAAATTGTAATTTAAAAAATGCTTCTGAGTTGGACAAGTTTGACTGGGAGACTACAACTTGTGTGAGTGTTCTATTGGCCTCTAAGGCTCCATATTTTCAGCTCTCTTATCAAAACTTGGGGATAAAAAGGCTGCTTAAAACACAAGTTGCTTGAACATGTAGGGAATAGCATCTTTCTTTCTGCCCCAGTCTCAAAAGCAACTGAACCCTTTTCCTCTGAAACTGCTCATGCCAATTGTCTGAGGCACACCCTCACTGGAGAAATTTTGGCTGGAATTGTTGATAATGGCAATAAGTAGCTGAGAATGTGGTTATAGGGTGGGTTGGCAGTTTTCCTGGGGACTTTTCTCCTGCTTCCAAGTGTTCCAAGAGCTCAGTGTGTAACAGGGAATGATGGGGATGCTGTGACAGGTCAGCCAAAGCAACCCTGCTCTGCCAGAAAGCAGCCAAACCTCCAGAACCATTCTTCCTCTCCATTTCACCACAGCTGGTTTAACTGGAAGACATGCAGGTCTCTGAAATCTGAGGCACTACTGGGCTACTGCAGCTAAAGCTCATGCTGCGTAATCCTCAGGAGCGGTCTTGGTGAAAAGCAGCCAGTTGACAAAGCAAAGGTTGTCTTTATATATTCCCCCAGGAATATTTAGTAGTGAAACAAGATCTCAGGAGTGTATGAAAACAGTTTATTTTACAGCCTTTCAAATAATAACCAGTTGGACTTCATAAAAGCCAATGGTGAAGGAAACCTGCCTGAATGATAAAACCTTTTGTGTAATATGTTTTGTAATTACCTCTGTTGAGTCTCGTTTTAACAGAAAGCCAAGGCAAAAATTGCGAAGTGGTCAATAAGGAAAGGAAATGGAATTTAATTTCTTGTGCACAGTCTGCAGCAACAGTCTGTATTTAAGTCAAATATTTTTCAGTGTTTAAAATTTTCCTTCCAATATAGCATGCAGAGTTAGTGTTACAGTATGCTGACATTAAAAAAACCTATTAAATATGTCAGTAAAATAAAAGATGCAAGTTGAAAATCTTATCCACTAAAAAGTGGTCCTCATAATCTCAATTAAAACAAATGCAAGGGTCATTAATCCATGAAAGAGATTTAAAATTTGCATTAATTTGGTTTTGTATCTCTAGAACAATGCCTCCAAGCTTTTGCTGGCTATTATGGAAAGCAGGCAAGACAGTGAGAATGCGGAAAGAATCCTTTTCAACATGAGACCAAGAGAACTGGTGAGAAAACTTGTGAATATTCATAAATCTTTTGGCTGAAAAAAATCTGTCATTAAAACATTTTTAAAATGATCTGTATCTAAGCTGAGAAGTGTTGGCAGCGTATGGTGGCACAATGTATCAGGATAGTACTAATTCACAAAAAGTACTTTAAAAGGATCAAGCATGCATGATTTCAGTCTTTACGACTTCATTATTTTTATCCGTTCCAAGCACTTTTCTGTAATTGTTTCCTAACTAAATTATCATATTCTGGTAGACTGTCTTCAAGTGCAGTTTGTCAGGGGCTGGCAAATTAAGCTTGTACAGTTTGTGAAGCAGTGCTAACAGAAATGTGTGTGTAGACATCGAATATATTTAATGTACATGTATGTTATTTATTTATATCTCATGAACAAAGAGAGTTCCAAGCAGTTGTTGCTATGTTTTGGAACAACCTTGATGTTTATGGAGGTCTCCAGGAACTTTAAATGGGTTGGAAATCTGGGGAAATAATTTCCAATACCACTTGACTGTGTAACAACAGAGACTGAGAGATCTGGGAATTCTTGAGGGATTCTGGGGAAGAATCTGAGGTCATCCTCCCTGCCCTTAAGCAGAGCCCAGTGCCTGCTGGTTTCAGGGAATTGTCACTAAGGTGTCATCTCAGCAGGATGAGGCCATCCCTAGGGTACAACTGCAGGATCAGGCCTTGTGTGGGGAAGCCTGTGATGATCCTGTAAGAGGATATTTGGAATTTCCCCAGCACCCTGCCCAGACCTTCCTTTCCTTTTTGGTTTAGGTGTGGTTTTCTCCTGTGACATTGTGTTGCTGCCTGCTCTGGCCAGAAGACGATCATGGCTGCACTCTAAGTGCTGCACAACACTCCCTGCCATATCTAGACCAGTCTTTGGAAGCATTTGTGAAAATACCTGTTCACAAGGGCTCAGCATTCCTGTTCCTTTCTCATGGCTGCTGATGAAAAATGTAGCAATTTGGAACTTCATAAATCCTTCAAGCTTGTCTCTATTCAGGAAGTGTTTCTCAGGCTGCTTGCTCTTCTTGCAGAACCGCAGGGCACCCATCCAGGCTGGAACTGAACGAAGTGGCTGTGTTCAAACACAATGTATTTTTTCCCCAGGAGTGCCATTCATTTCATCTCTCCCTGGCTGGGTTTGTGTTGCAGGTGGATGTGATGAAGAATGCCTACAACCAAGGTCTGGAATGTGACCACGAGGAGGAGAATGGAGATGATGGCATCTCCCCAAAAGATGTTGGCCATAATATCTATATTTTGGCACATCAGGTATGTCTTCTTTTGTGATGGTTTCCAGAAAAGCATTACATGGTTAAACTCCACACTGTCACAGGTGGGGTCATGCACTTCAGTGGTAAGAAAGAAGTAACAATGTGTTTATTAATAAAAGCCAAAGTTCGATAGCAGTGTGACAGTGGGTTAATAAGGTTCAGTGGCAAGGCACACTTGATTGCTTACTGCATACAGGATATGCTCAGCCAACACTGGCAGGGAAACCCTCCTGTTGACTCATGATGTTAAGGAAGGATCCCCTTGCATTCTAAACTCCTTCTCAGAGAGGAGTTTGGGTGCAGCTGGATCCAGACTTAGTCCCAGCTTTGCCCAACAGATTATGTCTAATGGTTTATCTGCACACGATCGATCCTTTATATCATTTAGCCATCAAGATTTAAAGCGTAGCATGCTCTTAACCACTTGCCAAGAGTCTCTTGTGGTAAGGAATCCCTCAGTCTTGAGAAGCAGCCTTGAGAGCCATCTCCTGACCAAGGGGAGATTCTGAATATGTGGATCCTCCCATTAAGGAGAAATTTCACACAAATTATTATTTGTGTGTAATAGCGATGTAGAGCAAAACAGTGACTGTCTGCTCAACTTTGTCCTCTTTTAACATTACCAGATAATTTCTATTAATCAAATCATAAATTGTGTTACCATTACTGGTGTATTTTAAATAGTGCCTTCAGTTGTGATACCAAGTGAACTCGATTTCAGAAGATTCCTATTATTTTAGATATATTACTTTGCCAATGAGAATAATTGGGCATTTTCAGTGCTTTCTCCTTTCAAATTATGCTGTAGTGCCCTCAAGCTTTTTCTGATCACTTTTACTTCTCTACTGGTAAAGGTAGAATGTACACTGAAGGTTGTTATTTAACGGGCTATTTATTCTTCAGAGTAGCTGGTGTCAAAAATAGTTTATCTTTCAATTACGTTCAGAGTATTGAAAAGTTTTTTGGAATTGAAAGAATAAAAACCACAAACTTTTTGGTTATATCATAAATTACTGCATTTGGTATTTCATATAAAGACCAAATTAAAAAAAAAATGTTTTTCCCTAAGTAAGAAGAAATAAAGAGATGGGGATAGGAAATGTTCCTCGTTCGTTATGTTTATTAAGTGTTCTTAGGAATTGAATACTTGATGAAAAAAAAAGAAAAGAAAGCAATATATAGTTACAGTAGTATTATGCAATGTTTCTTTCGAGCAAGGAATGCAAAAATCAGTTACTGAGTGATGCTGGTGTGCTCGCAGCACATTTGAATAAGTAGGTATTGTTATTATGTTGGTGGTGTGGTTGACCGTGTTCTACTCTCGTGCTGTGTGTGGGGCTGTACATAAGATACCCATCAGAGATGACAGTATTTTTAGAAAGCATCTGCAGCTCCTTACCTTGTCTGAATTTACTCCTTGTCTGAATGCTTATAATGAAAATTTAAATGCCTGCCAAATCGAAATGTCGGTATTTTCTCTCTTCTGCCTACAGTTTGCGTTAAATTACTTAACAGGGTCTGTGACATGGAAAATATGGTTTGGGGGAGTGGAATATAGACCTAAAGCTCTCTATGCAGTGACTGCTGGGGTCATTTTACACAAGAGGTCACTGCCAGGGGTACACCAGCTGGCTGGGGTGTAGGCTGAGCTCTGTCCCTAGGTTCATATCCACAGTGCTGGAGAGGTCCGTGGTGCCACTCCACAGCTATTCCTGATCCATAGCTGGCGTTTCAGTTGCATAAGGGTGGATATTTTTACAGCAACTTACTGAGCTCCTTCCTGTTCTGTAAAATTAAATGTCATGATTGGCTCTGTATGCTGTAAAAATATCCACCTTTTTTACAAAAAAAAGAAAAAAATAAAAAGAAAGGAAAAAGACTGTTTTCTTTTTCTTGCATTTCTGTAACATAGTACGTGTGTTTACAATAGCTTTGCACCCATGTCAAGTCCCATATCAAAACAAAGCAACGCAAGGGCAGCAGTTTGGGGCCTTTCTGTGTCCTCTGCTAATGAAACACTACAATTCTTGGCACAGACCTGCTGATCTTTGACCCCCCAGACTTTTTCCATGTGTGCCCTTTTTGCTCGCCCTGGGATGGGCAGGATACAAGCGTGGACCCTCCTCAGTAAGGCCATTGTTGCTGGGTTCCTTTGCTGGCTTCAGTCTCCAAACACCCTCTGCTTTGCTGTCAGAGTGGCTTTTTGGTGCCTGCGCCTTCTGCTTGGCTTGACCTGATTTACATAGTATTTCTTTGCTGTGGCACTTCATCTGATGTACCTTTTTTCTACAACCAGTGTGGCTCTTCAGTCACTTTCCTTATACTTCCTGGTGACCACGTGCTTTAGTTACAGCTTTTTGGTCCCTCTGTAATAGCAGAATCAAGAGTGAGAGTTCCCCTTTTTGCTGTTCCAGCCCTCAAACACAGACAGTTTATTTTGGGGAGCTCCGACTTTCAGTTTTTGTCGTTGCGCTCTTCAGGGCAACGCTGGGTTCTGCATTTTGCCACCACTACATCCTTCCTTGCCCTTCCTGTGGTTGATTTTACCAGAAGCAAAAGGCACTCTTGTAAATGTTTGACCCACAGTGCATAGAAAGTTGTACATGTTTCACAAGCAAGGCTGAGATTTCTGTTAGTAAATCTTCCTTACAGCCTCCCAGCCCTTACCCTAAATGTGCACTTGCACACCGTGCACACACAGAGGTGTGTGGGTACAGCAGCCGTGTTGTGCCAGTGATCACACATCTTCCACATGTTTCTCTGTCCTCTCTTTCCTTTATTTCCTCATCTTCCTCCAGCGTGCCACGTGCCCTGGCTGTGCTGTTTCCCCTTCAATGCCCCCAGGCTGTCTGGGCACTGCTGCTCCTCGCTTTTCCTGCTCCTCCATGAGCAGAGGGGAGAAGGGAGGGCCACTGGGAGAAAGCAGAACTGAGCTGTGCATGAGGAGCTGTCCTGAGCTGCAGCCCTACCCTACAGCCTGATTTTGGGGCTCCTTCTACAGCTGCTTGTGGAGCAGTAACACAAGCTGGTGCTTGAGGTTACATCCTGGAAAAATAAGCCTATCATTGGTAGGTAGAAGGAGTTTACGATTCTCTTGAAAAACAAAGAAGGAAATTATATTTTCTTTCTCTTGTTCAAATGTCATGCTCAGAGCCAAGCCTTGACCTTGCTAATTCCTAACAGTAGTCTTAGGTGAGTGCCAGAGGTGTGTTATGGACAGTTCCATCACCTCTTACACCCCTTCTCTTCCAGCCTCAGTCAGCAGGTATGATATTTTTACTGCTGGCCTCTTAAGAGATTGTGTTAAAACTGGTCACACTTTGTTTTGCAAAGTTTGTAAGGCTGTCCACGAAGAGACTTCATCTTGATGTGATGTCCCTGTAGGAAATTACAAAAGTTTTTGACACAGCAGCACAAAACATTTCATTCTCGCTCTTTAGCTGCAGAAGCATTAGTGTAGGAGAATCAAGTTTTTAAATGGTTATACAAAGAAAGAAATTAGAAAAAGCTAAAGAAATCCTCTAGCTTTTCAGATGACTGCTTGAGCCAGCTGCCTGTTAGTCATAACAAAGTACTTCAGAAGTTTGTAAATTAAAACACAGTACTTCACTGGCAGTATTTCCATGAGGTTCATGATCCCTTTGATATACTATGAAGCAAGATAGGGCAGTGATTATAACTAGAGGCTCGTGTAGTCTGCATGCACACACACATATATATATAGATATATGTGTGCTTCTGTTAACAGAAAATACTTTGGAGTGTTTGTATTTTTCAGCTCATGCAAACTGTCCGAATCAGGCAGGGAGCCCAACTAATCTGCTGTACCTTTCAGCAGGGGCTTTATTCATGAGGGTCACAAGAAAGTGAAATAACTTTACATAGATTTTGTCAGCTTGCAGCATGGCAAGAGTGCCCTTTCATCTGCCTGCAGAGCTGTGGAGAGATGTCCTTGATCTGGAAGGATGTGAGTGGGAAAGGAGTGAGAGAGCAAACGGTAGCAAAACTTTCAGATTTCCAGTGCATTATAAACTCCTCTGCCTGGTTCCCAAGGCTGTGGCAGGAGTGTAGGGTTACTGATGCAGCGTGTCACCCCTTTCGTGCTCTCAGGCTAGCAAAACGTCTTCTCAATTTTAAGTTTCTGCTTAAATGCCCTGTTGGAGAGGTAGCACAGGTCTTGGAACTCCACAAAACCATTGTCACTTCCCGGTAAATAGAAGGTTATTTGTTTGGTTGGTTTTGTTTTCAATGAGATTAGGCTAAAATATTATTTAGATCCCAACCTAGTAAACTACTTATATTTATACAATTACCTGACTCCACCAAGACTTAATGAAAAATATTTCCTCACCCCATAAGACTAGAAGAATTATCACTGTCTGGTATCAGTGCAGTGAAGACAAATTTGAACCAGGCTATCTCCTGATAGACTAACACAGTAGGAAGTGTCCTTCCATTTATAAGTTCTTAAAATAAACCAAGGAAAAAGGTAAATCCGCTGTGAACTGCAAGGTTCTCACTGCAGGTACTGCTAGGAACAACGTCTTCCTCCCTGGTGCTAATTTTAAATGGGCTGAGCAAAGTAAGTCATTCAGTCTTATATATTTGTAAGTATATTAATAACAGAATCAAGATTTTTTTATCAAACTTGGCAAGCATTATCAAAGTATTGAAGTTTACTTCATTGCTTAATAGTGTAGACAGATGAAGGGTATTTGCTGACTAGGCAATTAAAATGGCAATAATTAATGGCATGGATTTATAGTTTGGGAGTAGGGATACACTACCAGCTATTTTTTAAAAGTTACTATTTTTGACATTTGAAATAGGAGAGGTTTGATAATGAGACTTGGATATGATACATTCATTAAGGATAAAATAAAGTCAGTTAAAAAAAAATTAGCTATCCAAATAGGAAAAATTCTAAGAAACACAAAGCCTTTTGTTTCTGAGGGTTTCTCTGTAGTCTGTCTTTCTGTAGCTTTCATCAGGTTTGAGTACACACAGGACTGGGACCACCTTTATTTTCCACATCAGTACTGTGCCTACAGCTGCCTGGTTCTGGGACTCTTACATACTCCAGCAGAACAAAGAAATGACAATAACATTTCAGAATTTTTTTAAGAATTATTCTTACTTTTTACAAGATTTTGGAACAGCTAAAAGCTCTCTTGAATTTTATTTGCCCCTTTTTAAGTAGATGGAATTATCTGGTGTTACAGATAAAGGCACCAAGGCAGAAGCAGGCACAGACAGCAAGTCATGAGCTGTCATGGGAAGCAAATCTGGCTCGTTTGATCCCCAGTGCTTTGCTTTCACTGCCACCTTGGCTTCCCTCCTGTGCTCCCTCGATCCCAGCTACTTTGCTAAAGTGGAAAGTTGGCATTTATTGGGTAGTGCATAATCACTGAGCACATTAGTACTTCAAAAGTCTTTTAAAGACATGCTAACGTGTGTTTTTCAAATAAACTTTCCCGTGCTGCTGCTATTATGGGTTGCTGAGGCAAGAAGAGCTTTCATAAGGTAACGGATGCAAATGTGTTCATGTGTGTGAGGGAGGTATTGTAAGGCTTAAGAGGTTTTTTTTTTGTGGGTGGTTATTTTTGGTGTTGTAGTTTGGAGCAGTTCCTGGATTTTCTTCACTTTGCTGTATTTTAACTTTTAGACTGATTCACTTAGACCTTCATCCTTCTTTTCCCTTGAGTATGTGTGTGCATGTATAAAATAAAAGACAATTATTAAAACTTATACTAAAACGTAGATGTGGATTTTTGTATTCATCCATTTGTCTTGACCTGAATATAATTCAAGCCAGATCAAGGGTTTCCATGGCAAGACCTTACTTATGATGGGTGCAGATCTTCCATGGTTTAATGTGTGAGGAAACAAGAAGTAACACTGAAAATGAGGGCCTCCAAATGTGGAATAGGATCACTGCACGTGACTCCTCCAAAGCTTTCTGAACTGAGTTGGTTGTCCCAGGCTCACCAAACATGTGTTCTGTGTGAAGTGTGATTGTGGTCAGGCGTAAATTCAGGGTGAAATTTGACTTTTTAAAAATAAAGGTTGCTGAAGAAGGTAGAAATTAATTGCTCAGTAATGTGCATTGACAAGCACCTTCTCTAAAACATAGCAAAGAAACACCTGAATTGCTGTTTAGGATAGGGAACTGGTGGCACCAGCGCAGTAGTCTGCACTGGGCATAAACTGGGTGAAATTGTAATTTCATGGTTATAGCATGGAAATAAGATGAACGGAAGACAAGTGGAAAAGTCTTGCAAGAACACCTTCACCCTTGATAGTGGTGCTGCCATTACCAGCCCATAACATTTGTCTGAAAGCAATCTCCCTGTCCCTGTGGGAGCTGTGAGTTCCCAGAGCATTCTGCTCTAAAAGATAGGCTCATCCAATTGGGAAGCAGCTTTGAGCTCAGGTAGGGATCCTGCAGATGAGCTGAGTTCAGTAAAGTTTTTAAGCTTTCTGAGTTCTTTCTGCTCGTCCTCTGCCTCAGGTAGTTGGATGTCTGTATTTACAAAACATTAGGTTGTGCCTAGGTCCTGATGACAAAGATTTTCAGTTGATTTTGTTTTGTGAATGAAATGTCTTGGTTCATTTGGGTTTTTACACATCTGTGACTGGTGCACTCTCTAAAAACAAAAAATGTTTTAGTGTGCGAGACTAGGATTTTGGAAAAAAGACCACTGGTATTATTGAGTGCAAATGTAGATGGCTCACATTTTGTACAGCAATGATCACTCTCAAATTGTGCAGCTGATGTGGACAAGAAGCAGTTGGCAGGTATTGTTGGAGATTGTCCTCCCAAGTACCAGATGAGAAATGGAGAAAAACATTGTACACAATTAAATAAATAGGACTACCTTTTGAGGCCAGAAGATGATGGACTCTATCCCATAAGATAAACCTGTCCTTCAGGATGAATAGCTGTGAGTTTGTGCGATGAGGATGCTCTCTTTCTGCAGGACAGGTGAAATTTTTCAAGCTAAAGGTCATCATTTTTTTGCAAGGCTATGCTGAGCTTTGCAGTTTTTTGGTGGTTTTTTTTGTTTCTCTTAACAGAGAAGCTCTTGCTGATAGCAGTGCCAAAAGAAAGGGCTAATGGGAACCAGTCCCAGGAACCATGACTGTCAGGGGACTTGTAAGCTTGGCTGCCAGACCTGAAACTTTTCATGGAACTTTTATGCTCCACATGTTGTTTGGTAGTTATCATCCTGATGAGACAGGCTGTGGCATCAAAATGACACGGGCTAATTAAATGTCAGGAGAATCAGAAGATGTTGCAAGGCTTTTACATAGAGACTGCCAAGATTGAAACGGGAGCCAGTGACGCACATCACCCTCCCAGTGGCTCATTAGGATGGGATATAACTCCATGTTCATCCAGCTGCAGGATGGAGAGACAGTATGGAGGCTGCCACGAGGGCTTGACACTAATGAGCACCTGAAAGGTTAAATAATCGTCTGTGGCTGATGTTAGGTCTCAGGTTATAACCTTGGCAACTTGTCCTTTGATGTTTTCTTTTTCTCCCCTTCTCCTTGGAAGAATTCACCTCAGAATCCTGTTCTGGCTTTGATAGGGATCTACATGGAAACCTCTGTTTTCCATCTGGTGGTGTGTTGACTTAGGCTGCTAAGAGCTGCTAGGATTCAAGCTAGAGCTTTTTACTGTAGGTTGGCCACAAAAGCTTTAGCTTATTTTAATTTTTCTGGTTCTACTTCTCTAGAATAAGATGAAGTGTCTATTCTACATATGTGCGTGATTTATGATATGTAATGTTAATGAGGGATATATCCTGTTTGACTGTGGCAACTGTGCATTTCACTAGTCCACAGGTGGCCTTAATATTTCTGCTTTGTGGGTTTCTTCTTCTATCTTTAACTTCTGTAATCCTTGTGTTATGTGGTTTACAAGATTTTTTGTCATTGGGAAATATGTTGAATTGGTGTCGGGGCCCAAACGTTACACCAGAAGAAATATTCTTTCTTTGTCAAATGTCTGCATTGTGAAATCTTCACATTAGTCTGTGGTTTTACTCTGAAAATTGGCTACGGGACAATGAAATACTGTTCAAGACATTCTCTACTCTCAGGCTGTGTTTGCAGCCCTGTCCTAGCAATAACCACACTACCTTTTTATTGCTGTCTGAAGCAGCATGGGGTGGACAGAGGGACTTCAGTCCTCCTTGGGTTCTCTGTCACCCGTGAAGCAGTTACTTCTCATCCCACTTGAAGAGTGGGTCTTCATTTAGCTGTGTCCACAGCTGGTCTCCGTGGGAATGCCTCCACTCAAAGCAGGCAAGCAATACTGATTTGTACTGATTTATACTAGCAGAGAACTTGCCCTGTTGCCAACCACACTCTTACCCTGGAGCTGCCTGGAGTTTGGCATGATTTAAAACTGATGAGATAGGGGTCACAAGGAGGATGACTTGTCTTTAAACTTTTATACTGAAATTGCTTGGAGAAGTGTTACGTAGAATTAAGCATAATTTTTCTTGGAAACTGAGTAAACTCAATCCAGAAGCCGTTGAGAGGCAATAAATGTGGGACCACACATTGCCATCTTTGCAAAGCCGCCCTTCAAAGCACATTGCACGTTCAGCCAGCCCCGAGTGCTGTGTGGACATTTCACTGGCTCAGAAATGTATGTAATGTAGCTGTTTTGTTCAGTTTGCTGCAAACTCCCCTCTCTAAGGAAGTTGATTGACACAAAGTGTTGAGCTCTTTCTCTGGAGACAGAGGAGGAGCTTTTTCAGTAGAGGTAACCTTCAGATGAACCAAGGTGCACCTTTTTCTTCTAAGTACAGCCCAACTAAAACATTTTACCCTAAACTGGAGTTTGGTTTGAGGGGAAGTGAGAGTAACCTTGAAAATATCATGGAAGTGAACTCTGGTTTCAGTAGCATCAGAGCAGTTCTAATAGGCCTCAGATATCTGCATTGTGAAATCCTACACCTTAATTAAAATTGAGGGGGGGCATCTTCTCTAACAAAGACATACTTTTTTATGTTCAGTAGTCATTGAAGCAATTACAGGTTAACAAAAATAAAGAGTATTAAGCAGGATGTCAAAATATGTCTGTTCCTCACAGTTGCTCCGTTTTAACTCTCACCTCCTCTGATGTCACAATTTAATTAGGTATCTCAGTCACCATAGAGTTTTCCAGACAAGATCTGAATTTGTAATCTACAAATTGGCAGAGCTTGGTTGCCATCCTCTGTATTTCATTCATTTAACACAGTGCAGAAAAGTGAAAATGAGGTTCACCTTGCACTCTCTCTGAGACAGTTTTATGAGATACTGAACAAAAGTGTCCAGCTGTGAAATTTAGTTTTAACAGCTGATTATGCTTTTCTACACCAAAAGTGAGGTGATCAGTTACTTATGATCACCTTCAGACCTGCACATAGATAAGCATCTAATCAACCTGGGGTTAAAGAAGCCTTTTCTCTGCCTTTTTCTATGGGCAAGGATTTTCAGAGTTTGTTTTACAAATGATGGTCTGTGGTAACCTTAAATGAACTTGGTTTGGAAAATCTTTCCAGCTTTTTCTGTCTTTGAGTCTGCAGAACACCATTTAAGTGCTAGCTGGTTGGGTAAAACAGCACTACTTGTGAATATCTGATAAGGAGAGAGATGAAATTTTTACTCCCACCAAGAACTCTTATTTCATAGGTGCCAGGTGAAAATGCTCTCCTGAGGACAATAGCCATAATACAGAGTTGGAAAGAACAACTCATCATTTTATATTCTCTACTCTCTGGTCTTATGCTCCTACTTTTATTTTTGGGGGGATGTTTTGCTCTGCTGATTGGAGGGGGAGGCAGAGATTCAACAGCATGGTTGAAAATGTTAGAAAATCTCACCATTTTTTTAAACCAATTCTAAATAATTTTAATTGTTTGAGGAGAGTAATCTCTTATCTCCTGTCCATCTCCTCCTGTACACTGCCCTGTTTTGTACCCTACAGTGTACATACATCAGGCCCAGCAGATAGTAGGAAATCCATATGCTTTTCTGTGTGTTGTGGAACAATGTGCTGAGAAGGTGGGATGTGAACAGGACCAGCTATGAACAGGGTTTTTAATTTGACATCAATGTAACTTGACTCACAGAGTCTGAGCCATGATTCCAGGCTGCAGCTGAGGACTTAAGCCCCTTTAATGTGCCTCACTGAAGACAGGGAGATGGCTGATCCCAGCCTCTGCAGGGCCTGTCTTCCTAGCCACACCTGCCTGTGGCAGAGCTGGTGATGGTGTCAGGTTGGGCTGGTGAATTGCATCCAGCTGAAGGGGTCACAGTGTGCCAAAGAAACCATGGCACTATCCTGAAAATGCAAGAGAGAAGATGAGTTTGGGTAGATCCTGAAGAAGAGGATGAGTCCATTCTGGAAGGATCAATCCACGAGGAACTTCCTGCTTGTGGTGCCAGAGGAAGGGATGTTGACTGCCAGTCAACATCCCCTGGTCTTATGGCTCACAGAAGGAAGTCTGTCTGTACTTAAAAACTTGAAACTGTGGTTCCCCTCATCACATTGACCCCAAAGTTAAGAGTCAGCAGCAGTTCCTCCTTTTGTTTGTGCTCATCTGCCTTTTCTAGAGAAGCAACGTAGTAGACAGAAGAAGGTAACTGGCAGAGAGTCCCATTCTGCAAAGAGAAACATAGAAAGTGAAGGGCTTGGGAGCAAAAGGATTTTAAGAGTTCCTGAAAAGGATGTGCCTTTCACAGCTCTCTTATCTCAGGTGTATTGATGTATTTTGGATGTATATAAAGTGTTGGTGGCTTTTAGAGGTAAATTATTCTCTCGCTGTGTGGATTTGGATTCATATACCTGCTGGTTTGGGCCTTTCCCAGACTGTGTCTATACATTGGTGCCAGTGTTTTTGTCTGCCTTTTATGGAGCAGCATGTGGCTGGAATCTTCTTCTTCTGCTCTGAAGAAGACTAAATACAGAAACTCTGCTTTTCTTTTCTTTCTTTTCCACTGAACTTTCTCATTACCTCCCTAAAGTCATGTCTGACGCTTCCATATCTGATTTTCTTCCATCCTGTGCTTTGCAAAATTTTGCTCGCAGTAGTCACGAGAGGCAGTCTCTGTGTGCAGTCGTGTCCTCCTGTTGGAATATTCTGGATTGCATGCTGCTCTCCACATCCTGTGTCCACTGCTGTCCAGTATGGCCAGTGTACACCAAAATCCAAGTGTCTGCATTGGGTTGGTTTGACTCAAGCAGGCACAGCTGCCCGTGACAGTTTACACACAGCCTGTGGAGATGTTTCACATCCACCCACCTCAAATTAATTTTGTTTGGTTGCAGCACATTTTGTCTGACCTGAACTTCCCCACACATGTGTGCATTTCATGTTTTTGAAACTCAGCTTTGCCTGCAAAAGAAATTAAAAAGGAGGCAAGTGGAAGTAAAATTCAATGAAATATTAACAAGTCATTTTGTCTTCTGCTGGTTTTCATCAGGGTAAAAAAGAACAGCAAAACCACAACAAAAATAGCAATGAAATTACTATGAGGGGCTGCAAACATAATAGTGATAGAGTTCACTTAGCTGCTGTGGTTTCTTTTATGTGATAATACCGAGGTGTTTTATTTCTCCCCTGTGAGGTAGATCACTATTAGCCACAATTTGTAGTGTGCCCCATGTGGAGGCTGGGGAGGAGAGTTGGTGCCTCAGAGGTTACACGAGGCTGTGGAAGACCCAGCAACAGAATCCAAAGCGTCTGGACCACCCAGGGACCCGCTCATGTACCACAAGCCATCAGGGAAAGATTAACTCTAAACCCTTTTGGTTGCTCTGTACGGTATAATTGTCTAAATGAAATCAATGAATACTTGATTTGAGAGTCTCCCATTGCTCCATCCCTGCTGTTCCTAATGTTTGTTAACAGATTGCTTTGTGGCAGAGTGCAAAGGTGCCGCTCTATAAAACTGTAATGACTTCTGGAAAGGAAGTTGCCCTGTGTATTGCAGAAAGCAGCATTCAGTTTTGATTGGAACATGGGGAGCTGAGAAGTTGTTATTGCTTTTAGTACAGCTACTTGGAATAAAAATTTCTGCTCAGTTATGGTTAAGATGACATTTCCTTTTCCCTGCTTTTTTCTCTCCTTGTTTCTGATGGAGTTGGAATGTTCTCCTTTGCCCTGGGCTGGGAGCTGGCGTGTGGTAATGTCCTGGCACACCAAAGAAGACGAGCTCCTTCTCTGTCTCCTATGCTGCTCTGTCTGTCACCCATCCTGTTTGCTACTCCCTTGACTTTCTCTTGGCTGGTTTTTCTCAGCTCTTGGGGGTTTTCTTGTCAGTCCCCAGCCAGATTTTTTTTTATCCTGTCTTGCTCTCTAAGCAGAAAATGAAGTGTTTGGTGAGCTGACTGGGTTATCCCTGGTGAGGGGGTTTGGTGGTGCCAGATCTCACACCGTCTGGCTCTGGGAGCCAAGGGGACTGAAGGAGGCAAAAGAGGCAAGAGGTTGAGGCTGTAAATGAGCCCCAGTTGCACAAGTCTGTTGGCACAGCAAGGTGAGACTCATCTGAGCATTATTTTGCTGTTGCTGCAAGTTACATTTTGTAACAATTTCCCCCGGTGAAAGACCACTGGCCTTTGGGCTGGCAGCCCGCACTGCAGGTGTGCGGTTGCTGACAGGGTAGGGGTGAAGGTAATTTACAGCAGATCTCTCAGACCTCACACCTTGAGCACTGGGTACAAACACCCTCACCTCATTTTCCCCAAGGGCTGTAGTTCATTAACTTCCAGGCCTGTGGAGTGGCCTCCCTGTGCTCACAGGCTCCAGGGGCCTGCCTGGCAGCCCAGAGGGGGAGTGTGACAAGGGCACAGAGGGCTCTGTGCAGTGTCACTGATTACAAGCACCTCCACACCCAGTTCCCTCCCCAAAACAAGCTCCAGCCCCCAGCATGCTCCCAGTGCTGCCTGACCCAGTGCCCTTTCCTGCCAGGAATGCCCCATGTGCCAGGTATCTCCCCATCTAATTCCAGCCTTTCTGCTGGGAGAAGAACTGAGAGAATTGGAACAAGGATAATAATTATCTCAATAATTTTGTTTCTATTTTCATTAGATGTTTGTAATACTTCTTAATAATGCTGTAAATGTAAATTGTATCAAGGCACAAGAACTACTTGTGCTCTTTATTTCTGCTTCTCAGCCAGTTATCCAGTGCTTTTTGTACTATTCCATCAACTTTTCCTAGTTTAACATGTTTGACACTTAACCTTTGAACCGACTCTTCCATGAAAACCCTGATTGCTTACAGGACATGAAACCTCACTCATTTAGATCCCTTTATACCATTCTAGTCATAAAAAACAAGCTTTACCCCCTGCCATGTTTCGCACTTTTTAAATGCTGGGGAGTGAAATAAATCTCTTGGAATTTGGGGGTCTCCAACCTAGTGTCTCTAGCTTGTATTTCTTGTACTCCTTTTCTTGTATTCCTTTTGGGGGCTTCAGCAAAGCCTGGTGTAATCAGCAGGAATTTTGACAACCATCTCAGCTGTGTACTGGGTAAGACCTCATGCCTCATGCCTGATGAGAACTTGAGAGTCCCTGCAGTTTACAAGTTACAACCAGGGCCTGACACATCCTTATTAAAATATGGAAGGGCTCTGTGTTTTACAGAAATATTGAAAAGTGGAGAAAAAACTTCCTCTTTTTGAGCAATTTTTCCACAGGCACACATATATTCACACTCTGGTATTTTGGCAAACCAATCTACTATACCACATCAGTGAGTTAATGACAGGCTGGTGAAATGAATGTTCACAGCTTTAAATCAGTCTTTTCTTTAGGAGCATTTAAATAACTTCATTTTTGTTCAAGGTAATCTTGACTATAAAACTACAGGCCTGCAGGAAACCCATATATTAATTGCAAAAGCTGGTTCTGCTGTGGTTTTCCACACTGCTGATCATATATGGCATCTCAGATGAGTAGCAGATCTGATTTTATAGTCATGTTGTGTCAGGAGTTTAGACTGAGTATTACTTGTAATTCTGTCATTTATCTCTACTGTTTCTTTATTAATGTCTGCAGTGTTCTTGGTCTGTCCTCAATCTTTCACATTTTGTACTGATGCTTTATTACAGTGTTTTCCAAATTTTTTTAAGTAAAAATCTTTCAAGATGAACAGCAGTCCTTCCTTGGGAGCTGATTGAAAGCCAAATGATCTTTATTCATATAGCTATTGCCTTGCACATCCCCTTTGGAAATCAGTGCTCCATTATGTGCTATTGCTTCCTTGTCCCTACACGCCTTGATGAACAGTAAAATACAGTGTTGACACTTAAAATATTGTCACTGGCATGGCTGATGTGTGAGTGAGTGAGTGAGTGAGTGAGTGAGTGAGTGAGTGAGTGAGTGAGTGAGTGAGTGAGTGAGTGAGTTTTCTCCACAATGGTGGTTTTTCTGGGGCTCTTTGCAAATTCAGGCTCTAGTGATGGTTATTTTTTTGTATCAGTTACATTTGCAGTGCATTTTTAAGATGTATTTTTGAGCTTTGCTTTGCTTTGCTTTGCAAACATACATGGAACTCTTCTTCTCATTGTAGTTGCTCTCAGCCATGTCCATCCTGTGTCTTGTCCTCCAGCTGCCCCAAAAGATTTGTGCAGCACACTGGATATAACACTTTACTGCATCACAGCAGTTAAATATGAAAAAAAATCACTCAGGGCTTGCACGGCCTTTACCCACCACGCACAAACTGTCNGCTTTGCTTTGCTTTGCAAACATAAATGGAACTCTTCTTCTCATTGTAGTTGCTCTCAGCCATGTCCATCCTGTGTCTTGTCCTCCAGCTGCCCCAAAAGATTTGTGCAGCACACTGGATATAACACTTTACTGCATCACAGCAGTTAAATATGAAAAAAAATCACTCAGGGCTTGCACGGCCTTTACCCACCACGCACAAACTGTCACCTAGGGTGTATTATAAACATGGATAAGCTTTCTGCATTTTAGGTTCACAGTTTGTCACTGCATTGTTATTTTCATTGCTGTGTCTTTGATCTCACAAAAAGCTCTGCCCTGGTCAAGGCATCTGTTGACACAGTCCCCCTGGCCCACGTGGGCCTTTGAGCTCGTTATGGGGCGAAAAAAGGATCATGAAAGCAGAGCTTCAGAAAACACCATGGTTGCCAAATAACAGCATTCCTAAAGCTGTTCTGTGTCATACTGTGGGCCTCTGCTTTGCATCTGAGCTCTCTCAGATTGCTGTCCACAACGTTCTTTCATCAGTGTGGCTATGGCAATAACAGTAACATTAGCAGCAGTTATTGTTGTGTTGATCCAGAGGAATCCATCCTGTGTAGGAACTGCAATAGGAGCAGAAAATTGATGGGGCCTTTGCCCTGAGCTTACTGTCTGAATGTCTAGAGTGCACAGCAGGTAAGTGGGTATTGAGAGATTTGGAAGCTGAGAGAAATGAAGTTATGAATGAAGAAGATTCAGCTTCACCAGCTGAAGATTGCTGGTGCCTTTAGGTAGGTCCCCCATCTGAAATGTGCTGCAGCTCCTCCAGCTTGGTCAGCAATCCCTTGTTACTCCTGATGTGTCTTTTCTGGTAGTCGAACGGCTGGCACAGAAAATCCTGGCTTCAGGTCAGGTTCTTCAGGTTGCTTTGTCCAGTGGCTGAACTGGAAAGCCTCAGCTGTGCAGTGCTAGGCTCTGTTCACACATCACCATGGGACAGTCACAGCCTGAAAGCGCGGCCTCAGAAAGCACAGTGCAGATCACCCAATACACACTGTTTTAGAGTGTGGCTGCTATTCATGTGAAACCTGACAGCAAAATATGCTCAGTCTCAAATCCCCAGCAGGCTGTGAACACCCTGTTCTAGCCAGTCCCATTAGAGCATGAGAGGCTGACATGGTTTTCCCTTCTCCTCCGTGTGATAAGGGAATTTCTGTTACTGTACTTATCAAGAGAGATTCCTACAGTAAAAGTTATGGACAGTTCAAAGCATATCAGGAAGCAATACCTAGAGTTTAATACCATTTGTAAATGGCATTTCCAATTCTGTGTACAAGTATGAATATAGAAAGTTTTTTATGATACTAATGGAAATTTCTGAATCAACAGCAGGTCCCTTACTCCAAACTGACATAGTTTTAATACATCCTTGACTTGTCATTTGTTAGAAAACTCAAAATCTTAATGGTTCACATTGGAGAAATAAAGGTCAAGATACAGGCAAAGTTCCTCTGTATTACAGAAGATAATAAAAGGGGAATATATTTGCTCCTGGTTATGCTAATTCATCACTCTTAGCACCGTGTGATTGCATTCTGTCTAGTCAGTGCTCTTCTTCGTATCTTAAAGAAGAGATATAGCCAAAGTAAAGGGCACTTGGAGATAGACAGGGAAAATAATTGAGTCCCAGAGAGTCTTCTGTTTGAGGAGGGATGGAAAGGATAGGGATTGTTTTAATTTAAAGAAGAGACAAATAAAAGAGAACGTGACAGTAGTGTACAGAATGATGAATGATACAGAGAAGGTGAACTGGGCACTCTTGCTTGCCCTTTCATAAGTACAGAAGCAGAGGGACATCCAATAAAGCAGAAAGGCAAAAGTAATAACACTTCTTAAAACACATTTTTAAACAGTAACTATCTTGTTTCCAATGGCTCATCTTCTTTCTCCGTGATTCTAGAGCATGTCTTGAGGGTCATGCAAAGACCTCTAGGAGATGAATTCAAGTTGTCTTGCTGAGCAGTTGTTGTGGTCATGCTGCAGAAGCTGCTGGTTGGATCAGGTTATTTGGCTTGTGTGAAGGAGAAGAACTTGTCAGATAGTCTTAAAGAACCTTTTTAGTCTCAAAAAGAAGTAGAAGTTTAGGTAAAGACATTAATGTGTGTAATGATACTATCCATGCATTTATTACAGAGAGTAAGGAAGTAACTATTCAGGACAGAAATCTACTTCTGATGGAAGAAATACTCTTTTGCAATTAACCCCTATGTCATTTCTTTGCTGGTCTCCCTGAATATCTGCTCATGACACTTCTATAAAATGCTGATGTTGTGCCGCATTGGCTCGGGCTCTGCTGTCAGGATCAAGCAGACTTCTGGCCCCAAGGAAATTGTTGGAAGCACATTTATTCTTCCTGAATATCCCTTTCTGATATTCTCTTACTTTTAGTTTTCCATTTTTAAATTAATCTTTATTTAGTAAGTTTGTATTGAGATCCAGAAGAAAATTTATTTTGATCGGTAGATTCTAGGGAACTTTAATAAATGGACTAAATTGTATATGTACCTCTCCCCTGCCTTAAAAGAAAATGGAGATAATGAGACATGCAAATTCCAGATGAGTGAGATCACGTTCTGGTTAGATATTACAGTATCTGTTTGGATCCATTGTTACTTTTAGACTTAATCCCTGTCAGTCTTTTTGTAGCTGTGCAATTATTTTATAATTCCTCACCGGGCTGTGCTATTTCATGTAGCACAATCCCAGCCCACCTGTGGTGATCGTCACTTCAAAGCCCCGGCTCCTGTGGTCATTTTGAGTGCGTGCCTGCCTCATTTCTAATGGTCTGTTGTGGTAATGTCAGCTGTGATGATTCAGCCCTGGATCACATCTGTGAGGTCGCCTTTCCTTTCCTTTCCTTTCCTTTCCTTTCCTTTCCTTTCCCTTTCCCTTTCCCTTTCCCTTTCCCTTTCCCTTTCCCTTTCCCATTCCCTTTCCCTTTCCCTTTCCCATCTTAAAACAGGTGAAATGCCTCAGCTATTCTGGATGGAAGCCACTCGGTATGATGTAGGGAAAATTGAATTTTTAGTAATTTCCTTGTGCCTTATAATTAGGTCTTTATTTCTCACTCACCTACAGGACATTGTAAATGCATTTGCCAACACTTTTCTTATTAAACTTTGTACAGCAATGGAGCATTTAAAATATCTACTGCTCAACATAGAACAGATGTATTTTATCAATCATATGAAGTGTATAATTTGTAAAAGTTTACAGGAGACACATATTTGTGTGTATGTGTGTATGTATCTATTTGCTGTGTATATAAACTGTACAGTTAAGGATGTCTTTGCCTGGCACTACAGTCCAGCTCCCTTAGAAATGGTTACAGCCCTGGAATACCAGCCTACAACCTGGTTTAGCCATTTGAAGTCACTGAGCAAAAATAATTGTAAATGTAATTTAGTACTCAGAGGTATGCAAATTTTATGTCTAAACTCAAGGGAAAAGAAGCATTCAGTCTAATTTTTTGGCATTTGTCAGAAGCCCTCCAAAAAACCATCCAGGCTGCAGGCTAAGCTGCCTTTCATAAATCTCAACTGAAGACTTTCTGCTGACTTCTTAAGACTGAATTATTCCTATTGTTCTCGAGTAATTACATTTTTGTTGTTATCTGTGGAAAGAGCCCCACTGGGTTGAGCATGTAAGTATATGGGAATGGGGGGGAAGGAGGATTTGTGTTAGTTAAGTGGAGATGATAAAGCTGAAAACATAGCAGCAGGACATAAATCAGATTTTTCTTCTTTTTCTAGCTGGCTTGTCACAATAAAACATTGCAACAGATGCTGAAGCCAGGGTCAGATCCAGATGAAGGAGATGAAGCCTTGAGGTTTTATGCCAAACATACGGCACAGATAGAGGTAAAGGATTGCTCTCCAGAAGATGGACTATGAGACAAGTCTGCATCCTGCATGTGGTGTATCTCCTCTCTCTGAGCTTCCAAATGGCGTGGATTATTTATGAGGAGAAGGTTGACTAATATGCTTTTGGCTGTGGGAGATAAAGGAATACACCTGTATTAGAAGTGGCTCCAAACCATCGTTTCACAGGAGCTTTCCTGTGTGTTACCGAACATGTTTCGTTCAGGAAATAATGACTATGGATAGAAGCTGTGTCATGAAGTCAAGAATCATCTTGTATGGTACATCACTCAAATAAATAATCATGAGTTTTAAAGCCACTGATGCTGGCTGATCAAATTAAAACTCTGGCAGGAGTACAAAGAGGTTTTGAAGTGGTGTAGACATTCAGTATGGATTTGTTTAAAATACCAAGGCTTGGCCTGGTTCAGCAGTTCTGTTTTCTATTTTGAACTTTACACCTGCTATGGTTTGGACTTAGATAGAGGTCCACAGAGGTATCTCACCATAGGAAGGGTGGAAACTCCATGCCTTTGGTTCTCCAGGGGGCATCTCAGTGCTCCTCTTAACATATTTTAATACTTTGGGTGCTGCTGAGATCTCTCTTAGCAGTTACCAGCTACTTTATCTGGGTAGCTTGTAAATTTAGGCATTAAACAAGCACTTTGGTCAACTTTTTGTGGCCAATAGCTTCTTGTGGGAAACTGAAACTCAACCCAGCACTGCTGCTATACAAAATAGATAATTGCTTGTCTTTGAAAGCAGTCCTTGACCTGTTTGGTGTTTCAGATATTATCTCCCCTATATTAATGCATCTCATTTGTTTGATTTGAAATTCAAATTGTGGTGGTTTTCTATTTTCACCAGTGGCTGTACGAAGGCATGGCTGTAGGAGTCAAAAAGGGTTTTCTACCTGTTTCTGTATTTTTAGTAATACAGAGTCAACGACCAGAATGGGGAAGCAGTTTTGATGGCAGTGTGGTGGGATGAAATAAAATCTAGCTCGCTCACCAGTAACTTGGTAGGTGCTGAAATGCAAACAATTCAAATCCACGGCTTTTGTCAAGTAAAAAGATAAAGACTGACAAGATATGGGTGCTGCCTGAGTAACAAGGTGCTGTTTTTGCATGTTCCCCTTTACAACTTATCCCATCATAGAAATAGATTCAAGATGAGAAAAGCATTTTGTAATCAGAGCAGAAAGCCCCTGAACTTCTCCACTTTTTACTGGGACAGATATGTTTCAATTTGCTGACAAATTGAAGCATTCTGAATTACAACATTTTTTTTTATTTGGGGAAGACTGAACCTAGGTTTTTCTTGAGACTTATATTTGCTACCTTATTCAGGCAGGCTTTTGAAAATAAAAACTCTATTTTGGGATTGATTGGTCCAACTATTGTAATGCTCAAATAATTAATGCATTAATTTGTAAATAAAAGGGAGCTGTGAACAAGAAAAGATATGACAAAATGATTGGGTAGTCACTGACTCTGACAAAAAGTGCATTTTATTTATAGATTGTTCGCCACGATAGAACAATGGAAAAGATTGTCTTTCCTGTCCCCAATATTTGCGAATTCCTCACTCGGGAATCCAAAAGTCGAGTATTCAATACAACAGAGAGAGATGAACAAGGGAGCAAAGTCAATGACTTTTTCCAGCAGACTGAGGATCTGTACAACGAGATGAAATGGCAAAAGAAAATTAGGAGTAAGTACTGTAATTTTTAAAAAAATAGCTTCATTATGCTAAACCCTTGCTTTTAAATCTTCAAATACTTTCATTTTAATGATACACTTTTCTCTGTTCACTATGACACTACAACAGGCAAAACTGTTCTGGGCTTGAGAGTGTAGGTCAGCTGAGACACTTGCATGCCACCATAAAAGAAGTGTAATATGGAGCAGTTATTAATGTGTTCAAGATGATGTTTTGGACTCCAAAAGTTAAATTGAGGGATGGAAGAACTGGATGTAGTTCTACTAATCTTGATAGCATTGCACCTAATTAAGCCAAGGCCCCTAATATTTAACAAAAACATGTGTAGCTGCATATTTGAGGTTTGCAGATTCCTGAAAGGCCATTAAAAGACTCATAAACTCAGTCACTTAAAAACATCTCTCACCAGAACCTCAGCTGCTTTAAATCTGCCCAGCTCCCGTGGTCAGTCCTCCTTTGCCAGTCCACGTCAGGCTGGCATGACTGGGCTGCAGGCTGTCCCAGTTGGCCCGTACTGGTGCACGTCCCGTGGTACTGGGGAGGCACATGAGAGCCTTGAGGTGCTTGGTCAAGATTGTGGGGGAGAGGTCAAAGCAGGGACACCAAGAAGAGGGACAGGGAAGCCCAACCAGGTCCCCTGAACGTCTTCAGCTGCTGGCCCTTGGCAGGAATGGGGCTATTGTCCATGTCCCTGGATCAGGAGGCTCCTGCCAGCTCAGCCACTGTCAACTCTGCTCTTGGCTTTTGGAGCAAAAAGTTGTATTTTATGTATCATAGAATCACAGAATGGTTTGGACTGGGAGGCACCTTAAAGATCACATAGTTCCACCCCGCCTGCCATGGGCAGAGACACCTTCCACTGTCCCAGGTTGCTCAGAGCCCCATCCAACCTGGCCTGGAACACTGCCAGGGATGGGGCAGCTTCTCTGGGCAACCTGTGCCGGGGCCTCACCACCCTCACAGGGGAGAATTTTTTCCCAATAGCCCATTTAAACCTACCCTTAGTTTGAAGCCATTCCCCCTTGCTCTGTCGCTCCAGGCCCTTGTCAAGAGTCTCTCTCCATCTTTCCTGTGGGCTCCCTTCAGGCACTGGAAGGCCACAATGAGGTCACCCCAAAGGCTTCTCTTCCCCAGGCTGAACATACGTAAAAATGCCTAAAAGTGGTCACTTCATTCACTGCTAAAATGCGGATTCTCTTGGAGTGTCACGCATCATCTGCTCACAGCAATTGATCAGGAAGGAAGGAAGGAACAGGGTTTAGAGCAGCAGGATAGTCAGAGCAATGTGGGAGCATCCTGAATGTGATGGAAATGTGGATGTTATTGCAATTTTTAATGTCGGTTCCCAGGCTTTAATTTTCAGCAGCAGCGAATCTTCAGCATGAACCACATCAACCCAAGTCGGCTTCTCTTGGTGGCACCCCTAAAAACTTAGTAGTGACAAACTGACCAGAAGAAAAGTTGAAAAATATGCTATTCCAGAATCTGCAGTCTATTTGGGAATAAAAGTCATTGTACTGTAGGAAAATTACTTCAGTAAAAAAAAGCATATCTGGGGGTTTTGCATTAGGAACACAAATAAAAGAGCCAACCCATCAATTAGATAGACCAGACCTGCCTATTGCTATAAACAAAGCAAATTGGTTTATTTTTATTCAGAACAGAAATTTCTCAATTCCTTTCATCAGTGGGATAGCCCACAAGTGTTTGTGTTGGGGTTTTTTTTATTATTTGAAAAGATAATACAGGTTGAAGCTGGTTCATTCTTTAGCCAAGTGTCTGTTAGCATGAAGTCTGTGCTGCTTAAATTGACAGATGCCATTTTTGAAAGGGCTCCAAATGTTTAAATCTCGGCATTCAGCAGCACAAAGTTATCACAGTAAAATCTGAATATTCACCTAATTGCTATTAAAGACTGTTTAAACTAAAGCCTGAGACAGTCATATGCAGTTGAAGGAGTCTGCTGTTTGTAAAAACTTAGCTGGGTGCTCTGCATACTTGCAGCAGGTTTTCAGTACTTTAAAATCTAGTTGCTAGGGATGTATTGTGTTTGAAACCTCTCTGACCAGAGATGTTTTTATGCTGTTGCACATAGAATCTGGTCTCAAATGTTCATTTAAACATATTTTAGTGCATTAATACATATGAAGTGCTTGCCTGAGTCTTAGCACCTCTGATCTTGTTCCTGGCCTTCTTGCTGAACCATGTATGTGACTCTGGACACAAATTCAACCCTGTTTTGCCCGGTTTCCCTTTTTAGTCTTTTCTAGCTAGGCTGTAGGTTCTTTGGGATATGGGCTATTTCTGTGTGTTTGTACAGCACTTCACATCTGGAGATCATGGCTTGTTTGAGTCCTTTTAAGCAGGAGTACAGAGCTGTTTGTCAGCAGGTGACCGTGGGCTTCTGAGCATCACACAGGAAATAGTCAGCTTTTGTAGAAAGAAAACCCAGGCAGACCAAATTTCACCTGCTTCCCAAGCAGATCAAAACATTTTTAGCTTGACAGAAGTGGGGAAAACACTACAGAAAATTCTGAAACTATGCCTATTCCATCGTTCTTTGCCTATGTCATCAGTGTACTTGGTCCAAATAGGTCATCTGGATGATACATTCTGGGTTGTTCTGGTTGACTGGCATTCAGGGTGCTAATATCTGTTTGTTTGCTTGGTTTTATGTCCCCATGCATAGAAGCTGCAGATTCAGATGAAAAGAGTCCCTTGCAAAATATCCAGGCCTAAAATCTTACCAGAGGCAAAACTCCGGTATATAATAAAGTGTTTTGTGATCTTTGGATTAAAAGCTCTGTTTGAAACTTTGTTTTGTGGCAAACCTATGTTTAATATTTGTCTATTTTAGTTAATTTAAACGATCTGCATATTTTCTACATTAATCTGTATTTCATTCCATTGGGGCCATTGTTGATTGAGTTTCTGCTTGCTTTCAGCTCATTGATTGCTGCTTTTCTCCCTTCTAGATAATCCAGCCTTGTTTTGGTTCTCCAGACACATCTCTCTCTGGGGGAGCATTTCCTTCAACCTTGCTGTGTTCATCAATTTAGCAGTTGCTCTGTTCTACCCTTTTGGAGATGATGGAGATGAAGGCAAGTCGAGCTTGGTCTCACTTTTTTGTTTTAATTTTAGATTATTTAATTTCTAAGGTAACAAATATAGCTGCATTTGCATTTTCAGGTTGCAGTCGTATCTGGAAGTCATTGAGTTTCTCCTAAGTAGGTACCAGATGTCTGAAATGTGGTGGTTGCTCTGTGTGTCACGTGGCCCACACAGTGCAGAATAGAATGGACAGAGAATAAGATGGAGATTATCTAGATTATCTCAGCTAATTTTTTATATTGCCATATTGCAGTGTCTTGCTGCACACATTCAGCTGCAGCTTCTGAATTGAAGGAGGATTCCTGGCAGCAGAGGGACAGAGATTCCTTAAGCCTGACCAAATTGAATGACTTGCAGTCTTGAAAACATATGGAAGAGAATTATTTAAAAACTAGCTTGCTGGCTTTTGACTATGTTGTTTATTGCGATAAAAGGGCATAACTGTTGCAAAGGATAAATTCATTATGTAAAAATAGTATTAGAACTTATGATTTTGTCACTGCTTCATACTATGTCACAGGAAATATTTAATGAAATTTTTTTATTTCCTATAAATGCAGCAGACTAGCAGGAGGCCTCTTTGAAGCCCGAACAAGCTTAATTGGGATAAAGGAGACTAAATAGTTCAGAATACTGGTAATGGGAGCAGAGCCATTCACCTCTGGGCCTTTGATTCATGGCCAGTCAGTAATGTGACTGAAAGTCACCTCTGTCTGATGGCATGTGAACTGGGCTGGTGGAAGCAGTCCAACTTCTAGTAGATACATGTGCTTCTCACAAACACCACAGCTGGCACTGGCAAACATTCCTGCTGGCTGGCAGAACAGAAAGGCAGCAGATTAAAATATACTGGCGTGGGGACCATGCTGCCCACAGGGTGGTCTCTGCAGGTCACAGCTCAGGCAGCTCCACGGCCTCGTGGAGGGAGGCAGAGTTTGCAGGGCTGTGCCCTGGAGAGGGGAAGGATCTTGTCCACAGTGCTTTGTAAACTGGGGAGTCACTCACAGCCCATGGAAGATGAGAGGAGAAATAAAGGGTTAAAAATAAACCTTTTAAGCTACTAAATTTTAGCTAATCTATACTCATGGAAATCCTCTAGTCTGCAATCAGTAGATATTAATACTTATTTTGAACTGCAGATTTATATGGCATTAGTTTAAGTGGCCCCAGTAATCCAGATAGTGCATTTCAGGATTCCAGCTCCTGGTGCTTGTAAAGCCAAAGCAACTCCTGAGCAATAAGGAATGGGTTTGGCCAAATCGGATTAGCAGGTCATGAGGCAGCCTCCTTACTTCCAGCCTCCCTCTCCACCAAAGCCTGATCCAACAGCTGGAGTTTGTCTCCCATTTTTCCCCTTCACCCTGTGTAAATCCAGCTCTATTCACCTGTCTGAGGTGCCTGGGCTGATCTAATCATCCCAAAATGATGCCTTTTAGTAGGTACTTGCAGTTCTTATGTAATATGACATAAGCAAAACTGCTCCAGCTGAAGGCCGTTCCTGAAGGGAGCTGAAAATAAAGAAGAGATACAAGAGCACATGGTGACAGGACAAGGGGGAATGGCTTCAAGCTGACAGGAAGTAGAAGTAGTTTAGATATTAGAAAAAAAATTCTCCCCTGTGAGGGTGCTGATGCCCTGGCACAGGGTGCCCAGAGAAGCTGTGGCTGCCCCTGGATCCCTGGCAGTGCCCAAGGCCAGGTTGGGTGGGGCTCTGAGCAACCTGGGATAGCGGAAGGTGTCCCTGCCCATGGCAGGGAGAATGGAAATTGATGATCATTAAGGTCCCTTCCAACCCAAACCATGATTCTGTGAAGACTCCTTGCCTGCAAGGTGCCTGTCTGCACATGGTACTGGGGTGGGTCCTGCAACGTGAAATTGCTGGACCTGCAGTAGGGAAGAAGGAAAACTGGTTTGTGAAAGAACCACAGAGAACTTTGGCCTTACGTTTCAGATGGGCTTGAAAGTAATTTTTCAGGATGCATTGAAAGTTTCCAAATCTTGTTGGTGAAGAAACTCTCTAACAGAGCTCGAACCTCCTACCAGGGATAGAAACACTCCTGGACTTCGGAAAAGTTCGGATGCCATCTGAACGTTGAGGCTAGGGCC
This sequence comes from Bombycilla garrulus, assembly GCA_013400315.1. Classification (NCBI taxonomy): domain Eukaryota; kingdom Metazoa; phylum Chordata; class Aves; order Passeriformes; family Bombycillidae; genus Bombycilla; species Bombycilla garrulus. The sequence continues at coordinate 563,311 of VXBU01000405.1, read as the reverse complement.
TCATGTCATTGTTTTCTAATCCCAGTGATGCTGCTCAGCTGTGTATCTGTTGCCAAAGAGATAGCATGATTCCTATTGTGAGTCTAGCTAAATTTTTTATTCCCTTCTCCCCCATCACTGACCTCTCAGTTCATCCCATAACAATAGAAGTCAGTGTACAAGTGTGACGGTGCCCTGAGATCTGAACGTGCTTTTTATATCACAGCAACATGGTGTGTTTCCAGGGCTTTAAGCAGAGGGGAGAGGGAAAGCGGGGGCATCGCTCGGAACTCGGGGAGCGCCTGGAGCCAGCATCTTGCAGAGCGGCAGGGACTGGCTGTACAGGCGGCGGCTGCCGCGCCCGCAGCGCCCGGGACCCGCTGCCCGCCCGGGGGCGGAGCGCAGCCGCTCGGCGCTGCGGGCGCTGCAGATGCTGCCTGGCCCTGCCCGGGGCCCGGGGCCGCTCCCGCTGTGCCGAGTGCCCCGCTGCCGCGGAACAGCCGCGGCCCTTCGGCAGGGAGCTGCTTTTTCGGGAGCCGGGGCTGGAAACGTGGCGCTGCAGCGCGCTGCCACTTGCTGTGCTGCCCCCGGGACCGGCTATTTCTGTAGCCGAGCAATCATGGAATCAGACCGGAGGGGCCCTAATGATCCCTGCAGAAGGGAGCTGATTAGTGGCTTGCTCCAGGAGAAGGGTAAACTCTTCCATTTCTGAGCGCTCCCTGGATTTTAATGGAAATTTCATTAGCTGCTCGTATTACTACCTGTGCAAAAAGCAACAATACTCTGAGAATAATAGCTCCTGCTGCAATTAGGGCAAGCCGTGGTCAGCAGTTGTGATGTATGAATCACGCTTTTGTTAGCTCTGCTGGCAAAGGAATTGATCTTTTGGATCCGTTTCTTGGTGAAAAATGGAGTCTCCAAAGATGCCTTTCTCAAATCTGCCTTTCTCCTCTGTACAGGCACGCTCTCACCGTTGTTTTCCGTGCTCCTCTGGATAGCAGTGGCGTTTTGCACAGCAATGCTGTTTTTCATCTCCAAGCCTGTTGGCATTCGACCCTTTTTGGTGTCTGTTATTCTCAGGTCTATATATACTATAGGGCTGGGTCCTACCTTGATACTCCTTGGTGCTGCTAATGTGAGTACTTCAAAAACAACCAGAATTTCCTTTTCAGCAGAAGGAAAAATATTAAGGGTCTCTTATTAAAAAACTCATTTGATTAGGGCTGTGCAAAAACTTGTTTTTCCGGTTCATTGGTTAAGCCAAAAAGATAAATAATTTCCAGTCATCCTGAGACAGCAGTGTCAGTGAAGAGGAAAGCTAAAAAAAAAAAGCTGGTTTAGTTTTGTGCATATGCAAATATTTTAAAAACAAAAACAGTATTAAATTCAAAGAAATATTGCTGCATAAGGGCAATCTAATCTACAGTTTCTCATGTTAAAAGAATAATTTTCTCTACCAGTACTCTCAGCACTATTGACACAAATTTGTGAAATGTTTCTGAGACCTTAAATATATTTTCAGGAAGAAAAGAATTTTCAAAATTAAAAATTCTCTCAGCCCTTTGCCAGATCTCTTAACTTAGACATGAATAAGTTTGCATGCTTACCGAGCTTGGTAAGATACACAGTCGTGCTCACAAGTCATCTATTTAAATTTCTGCCTGACTGCTACAGCTCTAATTTCACCCCAGCACGAAATGCTGGGCTGTTTGCCACCAGTTCTGTATGTGAGAATTTCACATACTGAAAAAAACCCAGACATATAGTCAAAGGTAAAGGCAAGTAAGCAGCGCTTGCCCACGCCAAATTTGTGAACAAAGGAGTCGTGTTGAGTCCTCATTCCTTGTCCTGGACTGCCAGAGAGATGAGGTGAGACCCTTTCATGTTCACTTCTGCACTGCTGCTCATGTGCAGACAAAGCTCGGGAGCCATGGAGAATCCGATGCTGTTGTTTAAATGGTGTACTTCAAAAATGTCCTCAGTTCTGAGGGATTTTTTTAGGGATTTTAAATTGAAAAACACAATCTGAGGGAAATAGATCTCACACACCCCCACACACACTTTCTGTTGTGTTACTATTGTTCTTTTGGTGGTAGCATGCCTAGCTGCTCTTACATAGTCTCAGGTCTAAACTCAGAACTGTTGGGAGTTCACTCCCCAGCTGGATTTTAATGCCTGGTGACATTAACCCTGCCCACCTATTCACTAATGCTATAGGAATAAATCACAATGTAATGAGGCACAGTGCAGTGTTGGAGAGGTGGTGTACTTCCTTCCACTCACCCTCATGGGCTCATTCCCCGTGCACTGTCAGAGCTGGATTTCTCTCACCTCACTCCAGCTATCTAAAGGTTGTGCATTTAGTCAAACCAACCTATCTAGACAGAAACCCAAACAATAAATACCAGGATTTTTCTGATGGCATAAACCTGGGCTCTGTTCCCCCCCACAGCTCTGTAACAAAATCGTGTTCCTGGTGAGCTTTGTTGGGAACCGTGGGACTTTCACCCGTGGCTACAGAGCGGTCATCATGGACATGGCTTTTCTGTACCACGTGGCCTATGTCCTGGTCTGCATGCTGGGCCTCTGTGTGCACGAGTTCTTCTACAGCTTCCTGGTAAGTACGTGCTGCTGTGGAGGGGAAAACTTTGCAAAAATAGAAAATACCGTTACCCGTGCAGCTGTCTTCAATTTCTTCCTGACAATCAAGCCAAATCATGTGTATTTTTAGCGTGCCGTTGTGTTGCTGCCCCTTAGGAGCTGCTGTTTTTATTAGAACCTGTTTCTGTTAGGACTTATTTTATCTGTTTTAGAGCTGAAAGTTTGCTCCTTTCTTCTCAGACAATCGTTACCCAGCCCACTCCTTTTTCCCAGCTTTCTCCATATTCTGTGCCCACTGTCCCTGTATCTTCTGTCAGTCCTGACATTTTGGGGGCAGTTGTCCAGGTGTGTGTGCATCATACCTGTACCAAAGGATCTCTTTCCTCATCCCCAATACATTTCCAACAAATTGCATGGGAAATGGGGATGTCATGCCTCTGGTGTAGCAGGAAGATTCATCACTTGAAATGTATCCCACTTAATTGTCTTTTGTTGCCATTACCCAGATGGAATGCCTTTTAATAACGTGGTACAGGTGCAGTGAAAATGAATCACACAGAATTATGCTAAACTCCACTAACTGCTCCCTTCATGCTGAGTAGCAGTAAAAGGTGTTTCACTGCTCTTGTTTGCTAATCCTTTTGCTCTATAGTGGAACGTGTGAAATTTGTAGGGAGACTGACTAAATTGTGGTCATTTACATGGGTTCATTTTCCTGTTGTATTTTTTCTCAGCTTCCTGAATAGTGGTGAACTCCCAGTGTTTCAGAGATGTGTTAAGCACACTGAAATTTTCAGGGGTTCAGTGCTAACTCAGATAGAGCTCCTATTGAGGTCAGACCAGATTTTGATGTTAAAGTCTGCTTCAAAGTTTGGGCAGATTTCAAAGAAGCCAAGATTGTGGCTGTAGCTGCAGGACCCTCTTCAAATGGATCTAACACTCCTGCTTAAAAAATGCACAAATTATCTGCTGTTCCTTCAATGAGTTAGGTGATCTCTATCTTAAAATACTTTGCATGTCAAGCAGCTTAAGAAACGTTTTATGTACTTACTTTGTTTCAGTGACTGCTATTGACCAATGTCCATGATTCATGGGCATTATCCACGTTCTCAGGTTACTTCCAGGTGTTCACTTAGTAGTGGATGTAGTCTAAACTCTAATATTTGTTCATAACTTTCCCCCCTCTTTCTTCCTTTATTGTTAATCCTTTCACAAGGCTGTGGATTTCAGATCTTATAAATTGTGGCTAATACCTTCTTCTATGGAGCATTTTGATAAATCATAGTGTGTCGCTTTATATCTGTAATCTGAGTGTTTTGAAGTAGAAATACATACATTATAGATAAGGTCCAAAGCACTATAGAATATCAAGAAAATTGTAAGAGAAAAGAAGTTGCAGGTTCTTGTAAAGCTCCTGTCAAATTTAATTGCTGGTTTAGGCTTTTGACGTTTAAAGCAATATTATCTTAATACATACTTTTCTTTAAAGTTAAATACCAGGAAAGCTTATAGTGCAGGATAGAGAAGAATAGAAATTTCTAGTCTTATACAAACAGTGCCATGAATTTACCTTTTTCCTAAAAAGAGGTGGCCCCAGCCCTTGTCCATGAGACATGATGCCATGAGCTCAAAGAAAGCTTACAAATATGTAATTACTTACATGTATGAGTGCATTTTTGAGTTGGAGCCTCTGCATGTTTGTCAGATGAGAGATAATATGAAAAATTATTTTGTAGATATAGATCCATAGTATGAAGACACTTTTAAAATTTTAATCTAGCCTGGTTTTAAACAACTTATCTTGATGGTAGGTGTTGTCCATCTCTAAATCAGGCTCAAATATACTTTGTGGCTTTGGATTTTGCTATAATTAATTTTGAAATTTAAAGTTCTGTGCTGGATTTCCTTCTCCATAAGCATGCCCAGCTCCCACTGAAACCAATGTGAGTTTATGAAGCTGAGAATGTAGAACAGGGCTCGATGCACGTTTCAACAGTTCAGGTTGTTTTCCTATGTAGCATCTATATATATTGCCTCATTTGTATTCATTTTTCCTCTACTCTCTGCCTTCCCCAGCTGTTTGATCTGGTGTACAGGGAGGAGACATTGTTAAATGTGATAAAAAGTGTTACCCGGAATGGCCGTTCAATTATCCTCACTGCAGTGCTAGCACTCATCCTGGTTTATCTCTTCTCCATCATTGGCTTCCTCTTCCTGAAAGATGACTTCATCATGGAGGTTGACAGGTTGAAAATCAGGACCCCTGCTGCAGGTATTGTTTTTTTATATTAAAATTTACTTCTGACATATCCCTTTTTCTGTCTGCCTAACCTAACTTTTCATCTAAGGACATCAAATTTCTTTATTTGTGCCTGCGTGAGAGCAGAACTAATTCCATATACCTTAGAAGTCAATTAAATCTCCGTGTAAAATTTAATGTGTATAGGGTTGTTTTAGTCTGGGCTTACTTGCTGAAATGCTAAAATATACCACATTTGATTTATTATGTTTGCCTCACAAAATTGTGATAACATTAAAAAAATAATCTGTATTTCCGAAGTATTTTCCTAAGTGAAAAGCAGCTCCATGTGGATTGTATTGGTTCTCATCCCACCTTAAAAGCTCATAGCAATTTCTATGTACCGTGTGAAGCATGTGATCTTAACATGATCATTAGCTGTATTCATTTCATTGCTTTTTAAGCTTCATCCAGCAGAAATTTACTGCAGAATTCACATTTCTACTGATAGGAGTATCTTTTAAATTCAGTGTATATTTCATGATCGTGATCATTAGTGTATAATCCTGGCTTCAGTAAAGTCATTGGGAGGTTTGGAACCAGTTTTAAAAAGGCCAGGATTTCAGCTTTCTGGAATGAGAGACTTTAGCAAAGTGAATAGAGAGTTACAAACTAGCTTCACTAAAAAACAGCCAGGTCTGGTCTGTTGAGAGCTTTGTATGTGCTGCCAACCAGCCTGCTGGGAGCACGGGCAGGGGAGTAACTGGCTGCAGGGAAATACTTGAGAATAGCTGGTGATTAAATTCCTCGAGGCATGATTTTCCCAAATGCTGAGCTCTTCAGACCTGTACACAAGCACAGAACTGGCGGAGCCCAGCCGGGGCTGTGTGCACTCAGTGTTTGCCAGTCTTTTCCTGAAGCTGTTTTTTCAGGATTTAAAGCTCACAAACAAGGCAAAGGTCATTCAAGACTCATGGGCCTGGCATCCTTCCGCAGCTGGTTCAAAACCCTGTGAAAAAAAAGTACCTGGCAGATTTCTTTAACATATATATTTATTATTTTTTTTTGCCACTGATCATCCTTTAGGTACTAAATTGGCTATAATCTTTGACTTCCATTTTCATTATTGGGACATAACTCAGGGTGCGAAGTCTGATTTTGAAAGGTAGTTGTGACCATCTTGATAAAACAGGCTACACACCGCTCTGGTCTGATCCAGGGCAGCAGCTCCTGTGTGTTTGTGCTGCTTCTGTTGAGTTCTTGGCAGATTTTTGTGGTGTGGGTATGTTCTTGTTGGCTTCATGCATTGCCATTTATGATCAAAAACTCATCAAGAAAATATGCTGACTGCATGTTGGTGGAACATTATGCTTCCCTGGACAAGTGCTTTAAATTTTTTCTTTATAAAGTAGCAGAAAGAGTAAGGCAGAGTACATGTTTTCTGCATGACACATACTGTCTTAGGCTCTTATTTTGTTGTATAGTTTTGCCTTCATTTTCTTCTCCTTAAACCTTTTTGTATCTCTAATTTGAAATGCAGAAAATTGTTGAAGGTGCACAAGAGAAAATTGGTTTGATAAAATCAAGGTGATGTACACATTTACCACTTTGGGAATGTTAAATTAGTGTTTTACACAAACCCATACATATTTACAAATGAGTACCAAACTGTGTTATAATCCTTGAAAACCCTTAAATATTCTACTTTCAGGATAACTGAACATCAGCTTTGTGTCCTTCTTGTCAGCTTGTGTGAATAATTTATCTAATGGTTTTAAAAACTGACATTATTTTCATATCTGACAGTTGTTTCTTGCTTTGAATCTATTTTGTTCTCACCAGAAGCAGCCGCATTTGATGTAGATTCATTAATTTCAGGAGATGAAATGGGAATAGCTGTGATATACAGTAAATATAAAACTGTGCTTTTGTTCATTGTGATTGCTTTGAGCTGTTGAGGCAGACTCTTTCGAGGAGGGAGGAATTGCTGCTGTAATTTGTTCTGTTTTCTCTTCTTAACTCTCCAGCCCGGTGATTCGCTCCTAGGAAATAATGATTTAAAACTTAACATCAATGTCGTACCTGTCTTCTTGTCAACATCCCGCTTTTTCCACAGGTATTGGTGAAGTTCCCACTACAACCCTGACGTCAATGATGGGAACCTGTGCAAAAGAGAACTGTTCCACAAGCATTCCAGCTCTTAATCCAGGTTAGTACAGGAGTTCCCCCACACTGATGATTACTTAGAACCAAGGAATCCCTGGAAGTGTCCAAGGCCAGGCTGGACAGGGCTTGGAGCAGTCTGGTCTAGTGGAAGGTGTCCCTGCCCGTGGCAGAGGGTTGGAATGAGATGATCTTCCAGGTCTGTTCCAACCCAAACCGCTCCGTGATTCTCTGATCTGTGTGTTGCTGTTGCAGGGACTTCTGCTGGTGTGAGAAGTGATGTGACTGTTGTGAGTCAGAAGTGCTCAACTTCTGCATGGCTTGGAGCTTAGTTGGCATTTGCTGTTAATGGGAGTGCTTCCCACACCTGATTTCCAAATGCACTGACATTAATTTGGTTATTTAAGGAGCTTGCTGAATCATTATGCTTGAATGTACAGGTTGCTTCTTGCCAAGTGACTTAGCTGAGAGAAGCATCTTGCTGCTTGTCAGCAGCATCCTCATCTGCACACACTGAGCCACTGTTAGATCCAGTTAGGGCCGCAGAAATTCATTTTCATGGCATAGCATATCTATCACCAAGCTTTTGTGTATCTTTTCTACACGCATCTGGGCCAAGGCTGTATTGTAGCCAGAAGACCTGGGCACCCAGATGCAGGCCCACATGTCTGTCTGCCTCCCACTCCTTCCATGGAGCACAGTCTCGTTGAGGTGGCTGGTCTTTCACTGCAGGTATTAAGTTTGGTTTGATGTGTTGTGGCCTTTGAACAGTGGATGGTCTGCAGGACCATCCACCATATAAAAAATATTTATTGCTACAGTTCCCTGTGGTTGCTGGGGGCTGAGAGGGAGGACATAAATGGTCCCTTCCTGTGTGCCAGAATAATGTTTCATAAGCTTTATTCTTCCACTACTAATTTTTGAGTTTTTAGGATCAAAGCCTTCAGGGAGAGGGCTATAAAAGTAGGCTTTTTCTCCCCAGCTGGTGTGTAAACAGGCCTCATAAACAACATGGGAAGCTGTCTGGCTAGATAGAGAAAACAGTCTAAGAGCTATTGGCAAAGCTGCTGCATTCAAAGAGTTATCAATCAGTCAAAGAGACGCAGCTTTTGCCAAGCTCTTTAAATGAGAGAAATCTCACATTTCTCATTGTTTGGGTACTGCTCCTTTAAAATCAAACCATAATGAAAGAGACCTGTACAAAACATCTAGGTGCACTCTTACTTAATCTTGAAGAAATCATTTTATCCAGTACCATTAAAACCCACCAACATTCAGCAAGAACAGTTTTGCTCATCTTAGCCACCTGGTCAAAAAGATTGTGCTACTTTCTGTCCTTTCCTGGGACAAATTTGTCCTCTGGCAAAAGTGTGAGCATGGTGGAGTGCCGAGGCATGAGATCAGCATCCCTAGAAGTGTTCAGAAGGTGTGGGGATGGGGAACTTGGGATGTTGTTTAGTGGAGAACATGGCAGGGTTAGGTGGGTGGTTGGACTCTGTCTCAGAGGTCGTTTCCAACTTTCATGGTGCTATGATTCTGTCAGATTTGGGTAGTTTCACATTCCAGCACCAGAGCTGTTGGTGGGAAAGAGAAAATGTTCTCAGTGGCATCTCAGGTCCCTAGTGAGACGTGAATTACATTGCTTTTCAGATCAGAACACTGCTGATTATTTCTTCTGATGGGACTCTGCTTCTTCCTCGGGCTGCACTGGTGGAGCCTGTGCTCAGTCATTGCTCACACTGGTGAGGGAGTTCCTTGGGAGCCAGTGTGCTGTGCCCAGAGAGCCTCCCCTCCCCTCTGCAGCCTGCTGCTCACTGCTGCTCTGGGCTGTCAGCATAAAAACACTTCATCTCCTCTGCCTTGGAGTGTCCCTTTCTCCACTCCAAAGACATTTCCATATCACCTAGTCTGTGCCTGGTGAAGTGCCTAATCACTGAAAGGAACTTCACACCCTACAGTACGTATCTCCTCATCCTCTGTAGCCCATAAAGACCTGTGCAGGAAAGGTGCATGCTTGTAAAAGGGGATATTTCCAAAGACTCATTGCACTGCCAGGCCTGGTCCTGCTCTGTGCAAGTTCTGCTGGATCCATGTGGGCACAGGCATGTCTCACCTATGTGTTTATGTGGCCCAGGTAGCTGGGGGCCATCAGATGAGGATTTTTGAAGTAAATCTTCCCATTATCCCTCCCCCTGCTCTGTGATTAACATTGTGGGGTGGGCTTAGCACTTAACCTGCTTTGCCTGTGAATTAAATTTAATGCTGTCCAGACCCTCACAAGCCTCTTTCCAGGATGGAACTGCTTGCAAATAATCCCCCTGAACCTCAATTAGTGTCAATATTGGGTCCTTAACAACACTGCACTCTACAGATCTACTCCTTTCTTTTAAGTCTGGGCATAGTTGGGGCCTAGAGGGGCTGAGCCTGCGCTGTGAATGCTGTTGAGCATTGAAAACAGACAGCTGAGGCAGAACATGTGCCTGTGGGGCTGCCTGGCTCCCAGGTTGAAGGCAGCTCTTGTTGCTCCCCATCTGGGAGTGGAAATTGAACAGCAAAAATGATGTCTGTACACTCCACACAGCCTACATTGCTGCACTAGAGGTTTCTGCCAACTTTGGGCTGTCTGGTTCTTTGGCGAAGATCTTGCAACCTGACCTTGCTTTCCTGGGAGCTTTTCTGGGATGCTGATGTTCTGTGTTGCAAGATGTGCAAGGTGATCTATCTTGTTTCTCTGAAACCTGGCTTGCTCTGAATTACCATCTCAGTGGACAGGGAGAGTTGGGTGTTAGGGCTGCTGGGAGATAATTCCCTCTTCAGTTCACAGTCCTGGATCATCTTCTCTGTTCACCAGAATCTGATCATCTGCTGCTTCCAGCATCTAGTTTGGTCTTGTGAACAGTGAAAATATTGTAGTTACAAGAAAAAGAAACAAGTTAAAGGAAATAGAAGTTGTGGCTTTTTTTCAAGACTTTTAATTTATTTTGTGGATGATCCCCTTCTCAAGTGCATCTCAAAATAATAAAAAAGATGGAGTGTTGTTTGAAAGGAGGGAATAATGGCAGGATACAACAGCAAAGATTAGTTGGTATGAATAACATCACTGTGCTAGTAAAAAAATCTAGGTATGTCAGGATAAAAAAAGTTTCTTGTTTCAATCCTTTCAGTTTCAATATTTAAACAGTTATTTTTAAATCTAGGATTATTTGTGGGAGTAGTGTCTGTAATGACGATATAGTTTAACAGGGAAGTCTGTCCTGATGTCTGCTTTTGCTTTGTTTTTTGCTCAAAGTTCCTGATGTCTGCTTTTGCTTTTCTTTTTGCTCAAAGTTCCTTCAGCAGGGAGTTGCTTCTCATTTAATTTGCCTGTGGGGCAGAAGGAGTGGTGGCAAAAGCATCAGACACCAGCACTGTCCTGCCCATCCCAGCCGGGATGCATGCACCACAATTTGGGAACCCAAATCCAAAATTCAGTTTAAATCCAAATTACTTGTCTGCAGTGTGAGTTCAGTTTATCAGAGTCTATCTCAATGCCCCAGATGTGGTGGTTTGGAGCTGTTAAATACGTGTTTCAGTCAACTCTCACAGCAGGCTGTTGTTATTTATTAAACTATGTTACAATGAGTGCACGGAGCAAAGGGAGTGTGAATCGCTGCTTTCCCCGCCTAAGCAAGCGTGTCCCTAAAGAGAAGGGAAGGCAGGAGGAATGGCAGTCACAGCCCTGACAGCCCAAGCCAGCAGGACACAAGGAACAGCTCAAGCAGGGCCCTTCAAAGGGAGGCTGTGGATGCAGTGAGTGTGTGGTGGGAGGGACTCTGGCCAAGGGGGACAAAGTTCCCCTCGGGGCTGCTGTTCCAGCCCAGCTCCTCTGCACACTCACATTTCTCCTGTACAATAGCACCGATCCCTGCGGCTCGGCCAAAACCATGCAGCAGCTCTGCAGCACAGATAGGAACAGAATCCAACTTCTCAAGCTGAGGTCAGGCAGAGCCTTTCATTTACTGTCTGTCAGATCTGTGCTTGGGCACGTGTGCTGATGGAAAGATCGTGGACAGACTGACTCGAACAAAAGCCAGTCCCTCCTTAATGGTTTGAAATGCTAACATGACTTGGCTTGTACATGAGTAGGTACAGGAATGATTTCACAGGAAGACAATCTTTTTACAAATGTGCTTTTCATTCTCTGTTCATATTGCTTCTTGTCTATGCTGCATTTTTAGGGGGCCCACTGGAAAAGCAGTGGGAGGACTGCAAGGAGAAGGGGTGCTCCCATGAGCAGAGATGGTGGCTCTGGGTCATTAACAGCTCTGATGGGAGCTCTGCTTGTGATTTTCTCCATCTCTCTTCAGGCTAAGTGTGCCTGATGTGCCTAAGTATGTCACCAGCAGCGATGTGCACATGGGTAGGGATGATCAATGAGGTTCTGGACGAGAAATATGAGAGGCAGATGTGTCTTGCAGTTGCTTTCTCTAACAGAATTGTGGCTTTGTTTGATAAGTGATTGTTGGATGCTGCGGTTCCTGTTTGCAGGTGAAGAAGAGGAGGATGGAATAGAAAGGACCTGTGACACCCTGCTCATGTGCATTGTGACCGTGTTAAACCAAGGCCTGCGGAATGGTGGTGGTGTGGGAGACGTGCTCAGAAAGCCTTCCAAAGATGTGAGTGTTTTGGCTCACAAAATGCATTACTCCCTGTGCATCTCATGAATGCCAAAGTCAATTTTTGGAGGTTATAGACAGTGTTTGTATCTAGTCTGATCTCATGTTGATTTATCCATGTAATTCTTAGGTCCCAGATGGGATATTTAATGGGAAGAGCTAAGCCTGGTGCGATGATGATACTTTAAGAAAGGATCTCTAGGTAGTTGTTTACCACTTCTGGAAAAATGCAGAATATCATAACCTTCAAGGCACTGCGAAAAAGTCAATCCTGCAAGGCACATCTGGAGAGCTGTGTCCAGCTCTGGGCTCCTCAGCACAGGAGGGACAGGGAGCTCCTGGAGCAGAGGCTGCAGAGATGATTTAGGGCCTGGAGCACCTCTGCCAGGGAAAGGCTGAGGGAGCTGGGGCTGTGCAGCCTCGAGAGGAGCCCCAGCTGAGAGGGGCGCTCAGCCCTGGGTGTCCCTGTGTGCAGGGAGGGCTCTGAGCAGGGCCCAGGCTCTGCTCTGGGGGCCAGCAATGGCACCAGAGGAACAGGCAGGGACTGATCCCAGGAAGTTCCACCTGGTCATTTTAGCTTGTATTCAGCCTGGCATCTGCCCTGGAATAGCTCCTGTTGTTTACTTGTACTCAACCAACATGAAGATCAAACCAGAATTTCATATATTGTGACATATTTTCTCTTCCAGAAATTTCCTCAAATATGCAGTTCATTTAAGGACCACCCTTAATATTTGGGCGATTTAATGCATTTTTGTTTAGGTTCAAAAAGAACATCACAAATAAAGGCAATCTAGCAGCACTTTGCTCGATGAGCCACACCATATGTGTTATAAATAAATTCAGGATAAAGTAGAATCTTAGCAGGGCTTGCAGGAGTCCAGAGAAAACTCAGATCTGGATGGAAGAGCTCCCTGTGCTGGTAGTAGGAGTCTATATCCTATCTCAGAGACTGGGAGGTTCTGCAGGAGCCAAAGTTTATCCCCAGTGGAGTCTGTAAGCACTTGCAGACTTTGAAAGTGCCCCTTTGAAATTGACCCTTGCCACTTAGCAGCTCTTTAAGGCTAATTATATTGAAGCACTCCACAAAGGGTAATGCTATTATTCCCATGAATGTGTGGGAAACTGAGCAATTGGGTGACTTCAGGTCTCTATCAGATGTAGAAAAGGACTTGGGCAGTCCCTTCCTAGTCCTGTGAATAAGGCTAGCAGAATTTGGCATGTGAACAGCAAGATCTGTAGCTTTGCTTGAGCTAATGTGAAAATGTTGTTTAATATTTTAGATTTGTGCTATTTTATACCTTATTGCAACCTTGCTATTGCAGGAGCCCTTGTTTGCAGCACGAGTTGTTTATGATCTTCTGTTTTACTTCATTGTCATAATTATTGTTCTCAACCTGATCTTTGGAGTCATCATTGATACATTTGCTGATCTCAGGAGTGAAAAGCAGAAAAAGGAGGAGATACTAAAGACCACCTGTTTCATCTGTGGTAGGTGTTACTGATCTCTTGAGATATTTGAGGGTGAAAGGAGTGAAAATGAACTATTCCTCAATAAACAAAGCTTGGACCCCAAGCAGACGTGGTTGTCTTCTACAAGGAAAGTCTGTAAAAATTCCAGAGGTTGATTCCAAATTTACACCCTCTCAGTAGGAGACAGATTTGGTTTATGGATCAAAAGCTAGCTTTGCTGAGAGGTGACTTCACAGTCTCCACCCAGAAGCCGAGGCAGAAGAGCCTTGTCTCACGCTTGCATCATCACCACTAATGGAGATGGGGCAGCTGCTGGCTCTGTTTCATGGAGCGTGCTGCAGATGAAAGTGCAGCTTCTATTTCACAGCACAGGGCATTCCAGAGGGGGAGCGCTGGCAAAACTGCGGATTTCAGAAGGTGATGTGAAGCAGGGAACAAAAGAATTCCAGGGAAATCATCCCCACAAAGCCCACGGAAAATCACACTTACTTTGAAGTGCACTCACAAAGAGGGGCAGACCTTCACTCCCTGGGGGACTTCACAAATACCTGCTTTTATGTAGGCTGGGTGCTGTTTCCGTGGTTGTACTGACAGGGATGAATGCTGTGCAGAGCATTCCTTAGTGTCTGTGGACAGGAAATCCAGGGAGGAGTGCAGAGACATGGAGGCAAACATTAATGATTCCTCTCCTTCCTCACTTCTGGTATTCTTCTTCAGATCTGGACCATTACAGGAAAAATTTAAAAACAAATCTTACAACCACAGCTCTGTAAAGACTGTGTGATGGCAGAGCTGCAGGGACTCACCCTCTCTGCCAGGTTTAAGCCCACAAACCATCTCACTGAAGCTTAAGTGGGACTCTTTATATGCTTGGTGCTAAAAGTGTGCATAAATCTTTGGAAGATCAGGGCCTGGACTGCACACTATGTGCTTCCCAGTATACATCTAGAAAGACCCAGAGCCAGCACTTGTAAAACACTTTATAGCCCTCAGCATGAAAGGCACTGTAAAACTGTAACATATTTATTATATTGTTATTGTTATTAAGAGGAAATATCACAAAAGAAAATAAATGCTGCGTTGAAAGACTTCTGTCAGGAATGCCTTCTGGCCTGGTATGCCTGGCAGTTATGGCTTTTAAATTAAGATCTTTCAAATTTATGATCCTTTAAATTAAGTTAGGTTCCTTTCTCTAACATATTTAACAGATTTGCGTATTTTTATGTTGAAGTTTATTTTTTGGCTTTATGTTCTTCTCTTTTTGCAGGACTGGAGAGAGACAAATTTGATAACAAGACCGTTTCGTTTGAGGAGCATATAAAGGCAGAACACAACATGTGGCATTATTTGTACTTTATAGTTCTTGTCAAAGTTAAAGATCCAACTGAATACACTGGCCCAGAGAGCTACGTGGCACAAATGATTGTGGTAAGTCAATTTGGGCATGTGCTTTATGCAACTGAGAGATGCTCCTTGCAGCTAGGCCAGAGAATATCATTCTTTTTCCTCTCTCTGGACAATAGGAGGCATCGATTTGTATTTTTAAAGATCTTTACACATGTCTTAGTTTGCAACAAAACCCGGTCTTAAACATAATGAAAAAAATGAAGGCGCAGGCCGCAGTCTCCAGTTTGGCGTCAGTGCTCTCATGCTCTGTGGGTTCTGCTGCCTCATTAGCCAGAGCTGGGGCAGGAGAGCATGCATCATAACATCTGCTGCTGCTCCAGCTTTGTCCAGTGTCTCTGGGCTGCTGTCCAGAAAAATAACATCTCCTGCTGTGTGCTGAAACGCGGGGTCAGTGCTCAAGGCTGGTGCTTTTCTCCTATGGCTGCTCGGAACAAGCTAGTGAAAGACCAAGCAGAGAGCCACAGGGATTTGAAGAGCCACAGAAAATGCCTTGTGAAGCAGGGAGAGTACTTGGATTCAGAGAGAGAAATGTGATGATGCTGGGCCAGAGAGGTGTTCGATTACATTTTGTTTCCAGCCTGCTGCCGAAGAGGGTTCGTTCTGCTGAGTGAGAGGAGTGGATTATCAAGGTTGCCTGGCTTGGGGCTTCATTTTTGAGGAATTCTGCCTGCCTGCTGGGATATTCTGGTGCAGCATTTTCTTCCCGTGGACTTGCTGGCAGGTATTGCACTGCTCAGGGCCTGTGCCAGGCTCTGTGGTTGCAGAGCTGGCATATGTCTGAATCCCGGAGGAGCCTGAAACCAAATGCGCATCAGGCTTCACTGTTCATGTTTCTGGAGCCACATTTCTTATCAAGATTGTCTCTCTGTTATCCCCCATCAAGCGTTTGACTGGACACACTACCCAGCCTCATCACTGAGGTGCTGGGTGGCCTTTTACTCCCCAGTTTAGCCAAGGGGAAATTCTCCTTTCACTTCAGCTATCATCAGGTCAGGCACCAGGTTTCAGTCAATCCCAGCTCCCTTCTGCCTTGTCAGTGCAGAAAGCTGGGTTATTTATCTGCCTTCAGATGGGTGTCCAGGGTAGCTGGACTGACTCACCTTTCTCACTCCACTGAGAGCCTAAATGGTTAGTTTAGACAAGATGCCTAATTGGGAGCAGGCTAAAATTAGAGCTGACTCCCAAGCACTGTGCAGTCTTACGCAGAGCTTACCTTGAGGAGCTCACATTAGTGGAAATGCTGCTGTTTAGACAGGAGTGTGTGCTTGATTGCTGCAGTTAAATTGAGCTTTTGGAAGTGTTACTGCCACTAGAAGGAAAGGCGCTGTGGCAGGTGATGGGAATTCAGTGCTCAGGTGCAGAGGAACAGCCTATTTCCTTCAGGTTTGAACCATCAGTGTCATTGCCCAGCTCAGGGTGTTTATACTGTAGGCAGTGATGGATCTACACTTCTGCAGCTTGGTAGGTGAGGTAGAAAACCTAAAACAAGTTCTTGTAGACTCTGTTGCATTATGGGACGTTATTCATAGTGGCAAGTTGTCCTGTTACACATGGAAATGTTTTAGCTTATGTGAGAAATACATTTTGATTTGTGAAATCAGACTGTGGGGCCTGTCCCGTGTTCATTCCTCCTCTTCCTCTCCCTGCCATGTTTGTAGGGTTTTAAATTCTGTGGTATGTATGTTAAGTATTAATGTTTAATTCCAAGAGATGCATTAATATTCAGAGTAAGTGTATTCATCCTGTGGCATCAGTGGTTTGACTTTCCTGATGCGTAATTTCACTAATGTATTTAACTTCTGCATTAATGGCTGGAACTCTTCTTTGCATATTTAAAATACTAACAGAAAAGCACAAAAAACTCATGTCACCTCTGAACTGATTTCTCAAAGCCCCTGTTCCTCTGTGGCAAAATGCTGGTTGTTTAAGTGGTTAGCAGTAATCCAGATTTTGGGATTATTAAACTCTCTTTTTCCATGAGTATATATAGAATTAAAGGTTGTTTTGGATGATGGAGACATACCTATGGACCTAGAAATGGAATGAGAGTATAAATGGTAGAGTGGAAGAAAAAGAAGAGAAAGAAATGGTTGAACAAACCACAAGTGTCTGGTATGAGATTAGTAGTTGTGTCTTTGTGTAGTTTAAATTCCTAGTATGAAAGCAGGGAAGATGTGCTGCATAGCAAAAGCCATTGGAACTTCTTAAGTGAACAAAAAAAGGACACTTTCTCTTGGAGCCAGAGAATTTACTGTGCATGTACCACATAATACAAGGAATACTAAGAAATTAAAGAAAATAATCTGACTGGAGCCATAGAGTGTGATATTTGACTGGAAGAAAAGATTTAGAGATACAACTTTGCTTAGGACCAAAAGAAGAGTCAAAAGGAAAACTCTCAGAGGTAGTTTTGCAGCTGTCAAACGTATGAGCTGCTGTAGTATATGTGTTTGGTGTATCCCAAACATAGCCTGATGATAATGAATTACACCACAGGCACGTGAGATGGGCTACATTCCACGCACTAATTAAGTCTGAGTATGGCTTTTGTCATGGAGACACAGAGAGAAGCTGATTCAGACTCTGTGACAGCCTGAAAGCTGTGTGACCATCCTTGTGATGCTGGGAGAGGTGACCAAGTCCTGGGTAGGACAGCACATCCTGGCTAGGATCTGGCAGAAAAGAGACTTGAAACTTTCAACTTTTCACAAGCGGCTTTGCCAATGGCATTGACTCATTGTTGAAAAAGGCTCATTGGGGGTGTGTGGGATTGCAGGAAACATTTATAAATGTGGATGGTTGGGATAGCAGGAAAGTCTTGAGACCTCTTTGAAAAGGACAAGGTGGAATGAGATTTCATATTTCATACTGTGCAGAATATGGCTGAAAAAACTCTGTGAATCAGATTCCTGGAAGAACTCTCTTCATTCTCTTAGTTTTTGTCATGATCAGGAATGTCTCCTATGGCTGCTTCTGTAGCTTTAATGGATTCTACAGAATTTAATGGCATTCTGTATTTTCATAGTCAGATCACTTAAGGAGAACTTCTACCCAAACCCAGTCTTCAAGTCTTTCAATACAAACAGGTCAAAATTTTGGAGTATGCTGCCACAATTTTAATAGAAAGTAGAGTTTAGCTCCAACTATCATCCTCGCTATCCCTACAACTTCAGTGAGAAACCAATTACTATTTGCATTTCCTGTTGTGCAAAGTATTGCAAAACGTAACAGGAATAATGATGAGTGTTAACTAATCACCAGGAAAAGCATCTACGATTTCTGATAGTGCTTTTCTCTATTGCCCAGCCTCGTCAGAGCCCAAATATATGACTGTCTACTTTGTGACTCTCAGTTTTTTCTATGTATCATTTGTCCAGCAAACAGCAAAGCATCTGGTTTGAAGGCTTGCTGATAGCACAACAGATAAAAAACCAGGAATACTGTGGTTTCCTTGTTTAGGAATGTTATTTGAAATGCTGGGTGCCAAAACAAATGGAAGCTATTTACACATCATGGGATTATTAAACTCTCTTCCAGCCCAAGAAGGGGAAAGAAACACGTGGGTGATGTTGTACACACCCCTCACTGAAATGCAAGATTCTTGCAGGTTTCCAAGTTCACTTGTATTTCTGTTCCAGGGGTGGTTTGCTTCAAGGCATTCCCATTATCTTGCATGCCTCTGGCCTCAGAAGCCCTTGGGGTCGAGCACTTTGCTTTCTTGTTCTGGACTGTGGACATTGTCTCAGTGATTTTGCTTTTCCTAGCAGCTCTGTGTTTGCTTCAGTGCTTAGCACACTGCTCTGAGCAGTGATTGAAGTAGTCAGGACCTATCCAGCTTTCATAAAGAAAGGTATTAATTTTTCTGGGTTTTTTTTTCCTTTTAGAAAAAAGCATCAAGCATAAAATGTATTCTAAAGCAACACACAGTTTATACACCTCAAGCTTTATGGAGATGTTGGTGGGAATAAAGCACTTCAGCTCTTCCAGCACTGCCCTTTCTTCTTGTACACTATCTTTTATCGGTTATTGGGTGAAATATTAATGAATATTAAAACAGGGCAGTAGGTTTTATTATTTGTTTGCTCTCCAGGCCTCTTTTATGAAGTCAGACAGGTATTATACAATATCTGAAGAGACAGAAGCTTTGAAAAGCTGGCTGCATGCCTTGTGTTTGCACTGAGAACCTGCATGAATGATTCCCCTATTGAATTTTCATTCCTGTAGAAAAAGCCCTGTTTGTCTAACCCATTTGACCAGAAACACCATCCCTTGCAAACGCAGAGATGCACATAACTTGTATTACATCAATACAGCAATCTTTGAATGTTCCTTGTCTCCATTTGTCAGAGGAGACAGTTTAATGTGATAACTGGAACAATGAAGGTTAATGTCCAAACTTTTATAACTTTGCTTTTCAGAGGTGTAATTTGTACACACATATTTCACCCAAACCATGGTAACTGTAAATAGATATATAGAGGTTAAAAAAAAAAGGACATGATTAGTTACTGAATTTTTTTGCAGCTCAACAGAGATATGAATTAGCCCATGATTTGTATCTCCATTAATTTGCGAAAGTAAAAGGCTATTGGCTTAGCAATTAAATTAATTATTTTGCCCATTGGAAGAATGAAAGACTAGCAAACGAAGCCCTGAAAGTTTCATTCTCGCATGCTCTGTCCACAGTTCTTAGCAAGTTTCGTAATGGCTTTTATCAGCATTTGTGCTACCTGTCATAACTACATAATTACAGCACCTAATTATATTATTACTTATTTACCCTAGTTATGTAATTGGATGTAATTGTGCAATTATGTAACTCCTCAGTCAGCTGAAAAATGCTCTAAAACCAGCCTGTGCTCCTAAGAGTAAAGGATACTGCCATGAATTGGACCATCTCTCTAAAGCAAAGCAATCTTTGCTGGGAAATTACAGGTTCTTTTCTCCATTACGGTCATTGGGACCATGAACCTTTTATTCCCATCAATGTGGCAGGGAGAAAGCAGTAGAGACAGGTTGAGCAACACCAGCCTGAAATTCTGAACAATTGTCTTCTGATTTAGTTCTTTTAAAAGCACTTTTGTGGCACAGCAGTGACCTGGCATTGGCCGCATGACAAAATATTTTAACTGTTTTATTTTAAATATTTTGAAGGTGTCAGCTTTTTTTTCATTATTATTTATTTTAAATTATTAAATAAAAGAAGTATTTAGCCATGTCATGAGGAAAAATGCATTCCCCTTTTGAAACATTCTGACTGTTTTGTTTGCTGTTTTTAAATACTGAAGTTTTGAAAATTCAGCTGAATTTAGTGCTCCTTTGAGCTGGTGCTGTTGTTCCTGTTCTTCCTCCCTCCAGCCTCATGGTTTTGCCTTCTTTTTCTATTAGATACCTAGAACTGGGTGTTAGATTGAAAAGCAGCTCTGGGAATAATGCCAAATGAGCCATTGAGAAGCCTCACAATAGTTACCATTCTGCCCATGCTGAGCGCAGCGCAGCGCCAGCCCTTTTCCCTCGGCACCCTCCTCTCTCCTGCCTCACTGCTCTGCCTTCTGCCGTGTTCCCACCTCGGGAGGGGAGCTGTGCTGTGAGCCACGGCAGCTCCTGGCTGCTCCCCGGGCTCAGGTCGTGGCCAGAGTTGCTCCATGAGGCCGTGACCCCCGGTACAGGAGCAGGGCGAGGGGTAAAGCTCCCTCCTGCAGGCAGAGCTGCTTGCGCACAGCCCCTGGCGCACCTTGCCAAGGGGCTTCTTTCATCTTAGCCGACCCCAGCAGACACAGCCGACTGTCAAAACAGCCGAGGTGTGAGCCAAGGGCACCCATGGAGCCCGACAGCTGTGGGTCAGGAGGCTGCCTGCCCGTCCCCTCACACCTTGGGAGAGGTTGCTCCAGGGTTACTCAGTGAGAAAAAGGTGTTTCACCGATGCCAGACCCTGGAGTGCTCCCCTGGTGTCTAACAGTCAGTGGCCATCCCCGAGCAGACCACGTGGAGCTTCTAGGGGAGGCAGCTCCAAGGGAAATTCAGGCAGGAGAGGTGGAGACAGTGAAAAAGCGCTGTACAGAACGGGGAAGGGCATGCTGACAGCATGGGGGTTTGTGGAACAAGCTGTTCTTTACTGCTGTCGATTTTTGTCAAAGAATGTAATAAAATTATATGTACTAAGAGGGCTGTTGACCTCTGCTCTTAAAATAAAGCTTCTTTGGAGAAGGAAGAAAAAAGTTGTGACATCCAAAATTCTTCTATTATCCATCGCCCTTTTGAATTTTGGAGGTAAAAGTTTTCTCTGATAGTTCTGTAGATATTCTTATTACATCCAAGGATCACAAAACACTGTATAGGCAGAGAGAACGACCTAAAGCAGAGAAATGTCAATCCAAGGTAGCATGAATGCTGCAGAACGGGCACTTGGGATCTCGGGAATACACTCCGTGTGCTTTTCACATGCACTCTGGTGATTCATCCCAGACAATTCCAAGAGTTTCCTCCCCCAGACGTCCACCAGACCCTTCTGCCGCAGTGAGAGCAGAGGGGGGAGGACCAGGGACGTGTTTGTTCACTCCTGAGCTGCTGCAGTTCACAGCCCAGAGTACTAAAGTGAAATTGATGGCACTGAAGTCACGCCAGTCTGAACTGCACTGCCTGAGGAGAGGACATTGGCACCGGTTCTGCAGCCTCTATAGGTGGGATAATATCAGCAGGGAGAAAGGGCACCAGCTGATCGGAGTGACCCCTTCAGCTGCTGCAGCTGAATCTGCCAGGGACAGGGAGCTGCAGCTCCTAAACCGGCTCACTATAAATAAACTGTATTTTTGAGGCTTCTTCATTATCATAAATTCTAGTTCAGCATGAACTTTCTGATCTGGCAACTCACAGGCTTGAAAATCCTTACAGGACTCGAGCACACAAGTGTTGTGCTGGAGTGGGACAGAGATTTTATAGCTTTTGGGAAGCTAAGAATGCTCCCATTGTTAGGGCTGGGTTATTTTACTTTTTAAGACTGGCTTTGCTCCAAAAACTAGCAGATGTTATCAAAGACAATCTTGCAAGGATGAGATGTATGTACATGTCATTATGCAATGCAACTTTTTCTTAATTACTTTTAAAAGGCTGATACAATGCATGTCACGTTATGAGTAATTACTTACCATGGCAGTAACACCAGGAGCACAAAAGCTGGCTGCTAAATAAGATCTGAGGTCTCTGAGAAAGGCTCATTTCCTAGGAAATGCCATGTTGGTTTTGTCTGCAGTTGGGTTTTCATAAAATAAGCAATTAAAGAAATATGCCTAAATAGATGATTTACAGCTCCCTTTTTTTTGGTTGTGTTCAAAATAGAAGAGCGAGTGAGAACGCAGCTCTCTGTGTCCTTCCACGTGGACATCGGCCCTGGGGGAGTCCAGGGCTTTGGATTAGGTGCACCAGGTCCCAGAGAAAGTCCTTTTTCTGCATCAAGGCCTGCCCCAAATCCACAGAGGAGCTCAGAGGTGATCACTATTGAGTGATATGGTCACCAAAATAGAGCTGAAACTGGGCTTTACACAGGTCCAGCCACTGCTTGGGTATATGAGGGGAGGTCCACCTACCTCAGATATCAGAGTGTTATCCAGGTTTTATATGTACAGAATAAATTTAGGCACTGTCCTTTCTGCTGCTAGGTATTGAGTTACTTTTCTATTGTTGCATTTCTTATTGCTCAAAAATAATTTTCATTTCTGTGGGAAGACCACTGCTATTTTTTCTCCTCTGTACAATTTTGCCTCTATGCTATTATCTCATTAAAGTGCTGAACACCTCCCTCTCCACTTCATAAAATAAGCAATCACAGTAACGTGCCTAATTAGCTGCTTTCTTGCTCATTTGTGTTTCTCAAAGCATGAAAAGTTAGCATCACGTGAGGATTTTGCATCTTCGCACAAAGCTCGTATTCTTCAAGAGAGCTGAGCATCTTCTTTTCTAGTTGAAGGGTTCTGCATCTTCCAGCAATGGGCTCTTTGGTCTGCCATAAATAATTTCGTTGGCCTGCTTGGCTCAGTGATGCATGAGACGTGGGTAAATAAAGGGAAAGGTGGGCTTCATTTGGTACCTCCTTGCAAAAGCTTGAGGTTTCAGTGGGTTTATGTTTATACGCATCCTTTTCAGACAGGCAAAATTAATTATCCTGCTGCTGCTTGAACAGGAAGCCATGGATCTGATCCTGCCTCCTTAGAAATGATGTCATTAGCTGGAGCAGGAGAAAGTGTGGTATCCAGGGCAGGTGCTGCAGCACAGGCAGGTTTGCTGTGTGCACCGAGGGGATGGTGATGACCTTTGTTCCCCAGCTGACTCGGGGAGGGAATGGCAGTGGCACAGAACCCTTGTCTCTGCTCACCCCCTCACATCCTTGTTAACTTCTAAAGCACCAACACAATCCTGTCCATTTCCCTCTTTCCTTTGAAATCACTTCTGTGTGCACAGCTGTGATGTAATTTCAAGTTACGGAGCAGAGCCTAAAACCCCTCAAAAGTATATTCATTGATATTTGGGGATTTCCCCCCCTGAGATCCAGAATCAGCAGTTTGATGCTACCCAGACCTAGTCTTTTTGGCCCCTGTGATATTGTGGTAACTTGTAAGCTTAGCTAGATTTCGTCTGTATTTTCAAGATTTGGCCACCTGTCTGTTTAGGCTTCAAAGATTTTGCTACAAAGATGGGATCTGCCTCGATAATACAGTGTAATCACAGCTCCTTCCGACTGCTACTCCTGCAATTTGCAAATTAAAATAAATGAGCCGAGTTGGGTTCCTGTTTGTTTGCTTGCTGCTGGCCTTCAAAAACTCAAGGAGGGATCTGGACACAAGGCTTTGTTCCTTGAAACTTGCACATCCCCAGGAACAGGGAGTGGAGGTGTTCCAGCTGGAGCGCCCTCGCGCCGAGTATTGCAGCTGGCAGGACACGGCTGCAGTTCCCCGCTGGAATCCGCTCTCGCCTCGACCTGCCAGACACTGGAGCTGTTAACTTTCCAGGCAGCCTGCAAAAGCCATCTTTTATCCCTTTGTTGAAGAAGCCTGTGGCTTGAGATGGATCTGTGTGTGGGCAGACCTTTAGTCTGTGATTCCAAGTGATGGAAAGGCTCTCCAAGGCCCTGGATAGGCACCTACTGTTGCACTTAAAATCCTGGCAGTGACAGAGCCCTGATTCTCCTGGGACTGGCTGCACAGGGCTTTGCCAGTGAAAGCTGGACCTTAACTGGGATCACAGCTAGTGATAAGAAGTTGAACCCCAGAGGAACAACGTGATGAGCAGATCTTGAAACGTGTCAACTGAATTAATTTGATTTTGCTCGATGGGAGAAGCAACAGACACAAAACACTTCAGTGCTGTTTGAGAATATTATTGCAACATTTGAAAACAATTATTGCTCTTTGTATTTCAGTGGTACAAAGCTTATGGCTGCTTGAATGAGAAAGAGACTGGAAAATTGTCTACAGCCAAGGCAGATAACTGCAGATGCTGACCAAGGGAAGAACTGTGGGGTTCCCCAAAGACATGAGGGCAGTCAGTAAAAGATCAGAGATGAATTTGTTGCCTCACCAGGAATTCCATTTAAAAGTAAATAGGCCTGAAGTTGTTGGGACTCAAAACACAGCAGTGAGATTCTGCAAGAGGCAAACCAGGGAAAGACTAGAAAAAAATGCAGTTCTGCTTCTGACCTCTCACAGTGCAGAGGCAGCAAGATTTGGGGGGATTTGGTGCAACATAGGCGTGAGCTTGATTTACAAGGTGCTACAGATATGATGAAGTTACTTGTTTGCTGAATCTATGATGGGAGGAAAAATCCACTGGCCCGTGTTACTCTGCATGGATTAGTTTCTGAATTTGTGTAACTTTGGTCTCATTGTGCCACTTATCTTTTGGGATCAGCTTTATGAGATTTGTGTCAGGCTTTTCTATTTGGTTGCAAGGCTGCTTTGCAGAATCTTCTCTCTTGTTTCTGTGGTGGACGTGTGTATGATAAAAAGCTAAGATTGCATCATCTTTAATAAAAGCAAAGATGTATAGCCTAAAGAAATCAGATTAGTTGTAGAGAAAGGAATCAATCAGGTTGGCAAATTGCATCTATGGGACAAAGTGCAAAATATTTGTTTCATACAGTATTTATTGAACAAATTTGTTGAGAAGATGGTTAAAAATGCTTTACAAGAAAAAAAAAAGGGAACCATTTTGTTCAATTTAAATGGCATTGATGTATTTTTTACATCATGAATTCTTGCAATATTACCAACAACAATCCTTGATAAAGTACTTTACACAATTGCCTCACAGGGCATTTTGAGATAAAAGTATATATCGGAGATCGTAGAGTGGCTGCATCCAATTTATATATAATGGAACCCACTACAGCCATCCTCCAAAATTCAATAGATCAGGAATCGCATTACACTTCTGTGAGTTTGGGGTAGTAGAAGCTCTAAAGAGCCTCCAAAACAAATAGGCAGCTTTAAATCATGTTTAATGAACCCTGTGTATTTTATACACATGTGATTACAATGTTTTGTTTCTGTTTTTCATTTTGCTGGGTGATGCTGAAGGAAAATCCCAAGTTCGGGCCTGTGAAACCGATCATCTGCTTGTTCTCAAGTGAAAATTCAGTTTAACTGAACACAGCAAACCATTTAAAATGCTGCACTGAAAAAAAAAAGAGAAAAAGCAGATCTGTACAGAGGAACCATTTTAATATTTCCTAGCTAAAGCACTAAATGAAAATGTAGTAGGCAGATAAAGGGTAATGCAGTAGCGTGGTGGTTTTTTTCTTTTATTCATCTATGCCTGCAGCCTTGAAAACAACCCACAGCAGACACAAACCTGAAAGAGTTGAGGGCCCAGTTTTGCTGGTTCCCACCTATTTCCTGAAGGGAATAAAAGTGCTTTGTGCTTCCATCCAAGTGGATAGGTGGCACCTTGGACCTGCCATGGGGCCAATTCTTGGCCATCGTGCCTATGTGGGCAAGGGGTTGTTCTTGCTGTGCGGAGGAAGCCACAGGCAAGCATTTGAGCAGAGCAAGGGTCAGAGGGCAGGTTGATAGTGTTCAAGCCCAGAGGGCTGGAAGGTGGCCATTGCATGGTGGTGTTTTGTCAAGAGATACTTCATAGAGAAAGTTCGATCTTAATCCTCTCCTCTCAGTGGTACTCGAGTATGTACATTTATGATCTTCCAGCTCTTTTCCAGCCTTAATGAATCCATGATTTTCTGCATGTGTAAGGTATGTGTGATTGTATCATTGCTTAAAAATCTTTTCTGTGTGGTAATAGTCAATAATTCTTACTAAGTTTCAAAGAGAGTGTTGTTCTTTCAGTGGTCCTTTCATACTGCCCCATGTGCAAAATACATCAGAGTGAAAATGGCCCTGAAGCAGGAACATTCAGATAGGACTCAGGATGCCTCTGCTCTGGCAGCATCCTAAACTAGAACAATTGCTCTGCAATCAGCAGAGCTCTGCCTGTGTAAAGCTGAGAACAAGGTCAAGTCCTGAGCCTCTGAAAAACGAGTTTCCAGCTGAGTCTTTGTGTTTCCCAAAGATTCTGTTACACCAAATTGAAGCTAAAGCCAGGAAATGGACAGCACTTGCAAAATACAAGGTGACAGGATCAGAGAATTAAAGCTCTATGTGAAAAAGCCCCAAAACATAAATTTCAACAAATATGCTCCTGAATCCTGTGCTTCAAAAGCTAGGAAATAGAGGTCATGGCTTGGAGTTTACCATGGAGTTAGACCCCCTGGTCCATTGGATCAAACCAGCAGGCACATTGACAAAAGCAGGTCAAAATTTGTGGTGTCCTCACCAGGTGGATGGTACATATGTGTCTGAGGAGGAGACATCACCTGTGGCCTGGTACTGCAGGGTCGTTTACATTGCAGGGGGATTCATGTGGCTGGCCTTTGTCTGGAGCTCAGGGTCTGGATGTGCTGCTGGCGTGTTCTGTGAAGGAAAATCAATATTAAAAGAGGAATGGGAGAAGCGGGGGCTTCAGCTTGCTGGTGCAAGCAGTGTGGGAGCGGGAAGGCGAGGGGCCAGAAAGGCATCAGAATTCTGGTCACTAAACAAAGCCAACGAGAAGCAGCGACGCCGCTGCCGGGCTCGGCGGGGTCCTGGCCCACAAACCCTCGATGAACTCACGGAAATGCTGTGGGGAGCAGCGGGGGAAGCAGAGGGAGGAACAGGTTAGAGTTGGAGGCATTTTGGTGGCGGAGCTGGGGCTGCGTGGGCAGCTGGGCCCCTCTGCTGTGCCAGGGCTGCCCCGGGTGGCACTGGGGAGCTGAGCCTGTAGCGTTCCCCAGCAGCACCCCGGGCACGCTGCAGCTGGGAGGGCACGGCCAGGGACCTGCCACGTTCCCCTGCACACAGCCTGTCCTGGCATTATGCTGAGCTTCCCACACCGAGACGGCTGGAACTGAACCAGAGCCTCCCAGGCTGCCATTACAAGGTCCTTTCTTTAAGGACATGTGTGCTTAATGTCAGAATATTGAAACCATACCCACGTGAACAAAGTTTCTAAGCCAGTGATTCATTGCTGTTTCAAACCTCTATCTAGCCACAGTAAATTTCTGCTCGGTAGTGACAGTCTGTGTCCACATGCAGGCTATGATTTACAGTTCTGTGTTTTGTATCAACAACATCTGTTTAACAAAAGAAAAAAAAAAAAGCCAAGAACATTTATTTTCTAACCTCTGTACCAGATGTTTCGTTATGCACAAGATCCAGGGATTATATCAGAAATAATTTAATTATTTTAAATGAATGATCTGAAGTGTTTTTCCTAAAGTATGTCTCGTAACCACTAACAACATGAAAACACAGGAATGTGGAAAAATAAACTCGTGTTTTACACAAATCTTTAATTGTATCTATTTTAAGGGCGCAAATATTACGGACCAAATCCTAGCTTTTGATGGTAATGTTGGGATTCTTGAAGATTTGCACAGGACAATATCAATTATCAGGGTTATGAGAGAGATAAGGTGACAGAGGGCAACTGATACAGCAGAAGAAAGCAACAGCTCAGCATTGTGGCACGGGGAAGGGACAACACCAGGAGCAAACGTGCCTTCAAGGAGAGCAGCGCTGGGGTGGGACACAAGCTGAGGCTCTCCAAGCGCACAGGAGCTGTGCCCTGGCTGTCCCGTGAGTCCCCTGTGGTCCCTGCACACCTGCAGATCCCCGAGTTCCACCTGGACAGTGGCAGGAATGGACCATCTCAGAGACAGAGCTGCTTGGTTTGGTTTCTTCTTTCCACCTTCTAGGGCAAAGTTGTTGAAGTGGGATCCCTCCCCGTGTGGCTGCTGCAGCCTGGGTCAGGGTGGCCTTTTCCTCTCTAGGGACGTGCTGTGACTCACAGATCTGCTGCTGGCACGTGGCTTGCCCACAACAGCAGTGTGAGAGCACATTCAAACTTATGGAAAATATTACTTTCGTGATCGTTTCCATCTTTTGGAGGTAAATGCCAAGTCCCTTAGGTGTGTTTGATAAGCAGAAATATTGTGGTGTTTGTCCTTTACAGAGCTCCAGTTTGAGTGTCAAAACTGCCCCATAGAGCGTCAGAGAAAATTCTTTGCAATTTGGGGTTTATTAACGTTCCTCGCCATAATTTTTGCAGGGGTATCATAAGTGGTAATGCTGATACAGAAACACTGAGACATTTATAACTGCCTGGCCTGGATACCAGTCTTGAAGAACTCGCAATTACTCAGAATTACGGTGATAGATTCTGTTGCAGCCCTCGAAAACATTCAGCCAAGTTAAAATGAAAGTAAATGCATCAATGACACTACTAAAGCAGACAGTGGGTCTGTGTTGTGGTTTCAACCTTCTTTCAGGGGGTAACAGGTTTTTCTATTTTTCTTTGAGCTGTGGGAACTGTAGCATGTATCAATCCAGTGTAGACTCAGCCAAACCTATTAGTTTTCTTGTTGCATAAAGATTTATCTGTAATTGCCAAGGTTTATTTTTATTTTTCTTTGAATTACTGTTCTGGATGCATATAGATGCATAACAATTCCCAGTTTCCCTCCCTATATTCTCGTACAGCACAGATTGCTTATCAAATACAGTCTTAACATTAAAGTGTCAAACAGGATTTGCAGAAAGCTATTTGGGTTTGCAGTTTAGGATGAACGTTTATCAAATTGTGGATTAGCTGAATCATGCACTGAACCAAATTATTATTGTCTGTGATTAAATCACAAAGTGGATATTGCCCTGTGTCATCTAAAGCACACGATAGCTTAAATCTTGAAAATCCCTTTTTAAGGTGGCTATAGGTGCTACACACCTCCAGACTTTTAGGACCAGACTCTGTCCCTAGACAAAAAAATGTTAGCTTTCAAAAGGTCATTTGGACTGATCCCTCTCTGCTTGTATGGACAGCATATTTGGGAAGGGAATGGATGGGTTTATTTGCGTTTCAGACATACAGAATAGTTCTCAGCAAATAGATCTCTTTGTACCCAGCACTAAAGTATTTATTCAAGGTGCTGGCCCAGAGAAGGGGAGTGAACTGTTTGTTCTCGTGCCTGAAAGGGCAAGGGCTGCCTGCTGGAGAGCAGTGATGCCCAGTTTGTTTGCCCTCTTGCTGAGGGCACAGAGGACTGGCAGTGCCGCTCCTCAGCCCTGGGACCATGGTGTGACCTGCAGGGTCTCTTCAGCACCAGTGCAGCAGAATTTTACCACCCCAAAGGGCACTTGAGGGGCTACAGTGTCTCTAAAGAGGCTCAGTCTTCCTAAAGCTGTAGGACGCTGTTTTGGGGGCTGCTGCTGCTGTGGTTGCTGTGTGCTCACAAAGGTGTGTTCCAGCACAGCAGAGCACATGAAGGCACCGGTAGCAAACCTTCCTGGTGATGGATGTCCACGCTCCTCTTGTGCACCCTTCAGCGACCATCTAGCTGAGGAGCAAGACAGTTTCCAGCACCCCTATGTTCTCAGCCTTGCTGTTAGGGCACAGCCCTCCTGACGACAGCCTCGCTGAGTCACCGAGGACAGAAGGATCCTGCAGAACTGTGGGCTGGGGGACGCAGCGGCCGCTCCCCTGCCCTGCTGCATGCAGCGGGGCAGGTCACCGCCCAGGAGGAGTCATGAGCAGTAATCACCCCTTTTCTTGGTGAACACATAGGAGGGAAGTCCTGAAAGGGCTTGTTCTCATGTTGCAACAAGGGGTCACGGGGTGGAAAGGGCTGAGAGCCGCTGCATTAGAGCGCGCTGGAGAAACGAGTCTGGCACAGCTGATGGCAGCGTGGCGTTAGCAACCCGTGGCAGCAGTGCCAGTTGAAAGTGTGCATTAGGCTGCCTTTGCTCCTCTACTTCATCCCCCTTGTCCTATTCTTTGACCTATTTTCTCTCACTGTTATCTAGTAATCTATTTTTTAAAGGCTCAGCCCAGTCTTTCCTGCTGGTTGCAGCTGATCCATCTCGCTGCTAGCCTGTGAAACCAGCACCTCCTAAAGAAACATCCCTCTGCCAATTACTCCGAAGGCATGGATTCAGCTCAGCGTGAGAGCTCGATTGAAGCCAGTTGGCTGTGCCAACAGGACAGGGACGGCTCAAGAGAGGCTTCGTACAAAGTATAGAAACTCTAAACAGATTTCTTTAGTCTTTCCTCCATCCATGCTCAACCAGAGCCAGCAGAGTCAGAAAAATGTCAATATTTTACCAAAGGGAGGATTTATCCCACAGCTCTGCCATCCCCCTGGAAAGCCCACAGAAGGGAAGGAGAGAGAGTTGCACAGAAAACTGCAGGAGGCGGACGCAGACTTTTCTCTGAGCCTGCCTCTCCGAGATGGAGGGTTTGAGGTTTTCCAGCGAGCGCAAGGAGCAAGTCCTGTAAGCCCTGTGATTTCTCAGGCATGTGCCCTCGCCCTGGACACCTCGAGTGCGTGTACCCAGAGCACTTGCACTGAGGACTGGCCCTGGGAGGGCTGTGCCTGCGGCTGGAGCCCCGCCAGCCGAGGGGGAGGACAGAGGGAGCGAGTGTGCTGGATCGCCACACCAAATGTCTGCTCTGCTCGTGTGCAGTCTCTCTGGCCCGCAGCCTTCTGGCTCACCCCACCTGCCTTTTTTCTCTTTTTTTTCCTTTCCCCCAGCTGAACTGGCGGAGAGGAGGCTGCAGCTCCTTTCTGTCCCTGCAGCTTTCCTGTCTGGCTGACGCTGTGCCCTGGACACAGATGTCTGCTTAAATATGGATCCTGCGAGGCACAAGTTATGCTTGCGGGAAGAGAGTGGAGCAGGAAGATGCTGTGATCCGTAGGTGGGCTGTGAATTGCTGCCGTCCTGTGCAAGAATGAAATAACAATAACAACTAACAACATACTGCCTTAAACCGTGGTTGTTTGGAGAGATTTCAGTGCATTTTCACAATTAATTATTTTTTTCCAGGCAGCTACTTCATTTAAAAGCGTCCCGTCCACATAGCTCACCCTCTGTGAGCTCATTAATGCTCGAGCTGTGTCACCTCAGGCTAACCTGGTGGCTGTTGATTGAGTCCCGTGACAGCTGTTTGCAGAGGTTTGCCCTGCTCCCTGCCAGCAGCCTGCCTTCCTCCTCCAAATTACCTCTTGGTTCCAGGCAGGGTTCAAATTTCTGAGTGAACGCTATCCTAGGCAAAATGGTTGGATTTCTAAGAGCAATAGGTAAGGCATGACGGACAACATCCTGCACACCCCCAGGAGCGCTCCTGCATGTTACAGCTTGAAGGTGCTGGTCAAGGTGAACCCTGGACCGAGCCCATAAACATTTAAGTCCCAGAACGAATGTTTGGGGGTTGTACAAACATGTTAATGACCTCCAGTTAATTGGCAAGCAATTACCTTGAAGTAAAAATAGCTTTCCCATTGCTGAGCAGTCACACGAGTGCGTGTCCCCCTACGAACACTGAAGTTTTTGGCCAAGGAGCCTTGTCCAACTTGCCTTCTGGATTCTGGCAGGTCTGTGATGAAAAGTTTGTTGTCCCCAGCACCAACTGCTGTTTGTTTGTGGTAGAGACTCAGCAAACAGAGCTGTCTGCCAAAGCTAATTTTCATGCTGCCCTTTAATAAAGTTCTGCAGTTCATAATGCAATGAACAAGTAAGATCATATTGACTGGCAAAAGCGTGCGGTTCAGCAAGGGAGAGTACCTGCTGTGTGCACTATAAAAGGAGCTATCAGTGAAAGCTAGGTAAGTATTTTTAACCTAAAGACAGCTTGGCAGGCTATAATGTGTCTCCTACTGAATTTTGAATCTTTCTGATCCTTTGCATGACAAGAACACACAGCTGGACCGATTTCATTAGATGTGTATTGCAGCTGAGAACCAAGAGGCCTGCACCTGACAGAGCCCTTGGCACTCCCAGGTGGGACCTGTGGGTGGGTGTTTGACCTGTTGCCTCTCTGCCACCTACAAAAGTCAGAAACATCTTTTCATGAGGTCTACAGTCCATGCAAACTATCAGCTTCTCTTAAAACTTGGATCAAGTCCTTGCTTGATCCTCCACAATACTTTGGGAAAAAAAAGACCCAGATTTTCCCGATCTGTAACTAAAGCACACCTGGGCTTCTTTCCTGGAAGAGATTATCACAGCATTTCTAGGAAGGCAATGGCTGGGCACACGTGAATGAGCAGAGTCTGTCCCTGGAGTCCTGTGACTCTGGGGCTCGTGGTGGCCAAGATGAGCTGGCACGTGGTGCAGGGTGGTTCCAGCTGAAGAGCCACATCTGGTCTGTGTGCTCCACAGCGTCGTGTGGCAGCAGTGAGGTGTCTGCTGCCTGTTCCATCCCTGTCTCCAGCTGCTTCTGGCCATCCCTCTCTCCAGGCAGTGTAATGCCATGCTGAGGAGGAGGGAAGCAGGTGACACTGGGAGCCTCAGGAGAGCCAGGGTGTCTGGCATCTGCACAGGTTGCTCTGGATGCTGCAGCGTGGTGCGGGGTCAGTCCACAAAAATCTTTCCAAAGCAGCCGGAGATCTCTGCCTTGTGTCCTGGAGGAGTGAGGGAGTGGCAGATGGAAAAAACAAAACTAGCAAAATGCATTTCACAATCCTGGCAGCAGCACGCAGCAAACAGAGGAACCACAATGATGGAGTCTCAGATTGCTCTCCCTGTGCAGCCTGGCTTTAGGAACTTTGGCGTTGCTGTGAGGCTTGAAAGGGCTCCTGTTCCCTCCGCTGGCTCCTATGGCCTTGCATTTGGTATCCTCAGGTGCTTTGAGCAGGAGGAGCTGTAACGAATGCAGATACCAGAGCTTTCCAGGAAACATTCAGGTACAAGTGCAGCTCTGTTCACTGTAGCTGCCTTGAATTAAAGTTCTGTGCCTGTAGTGGCAGACAAATTTGCTGGCAAACATTTTGAAACAAAAAACAAAAAAGAAGAAAAAAGAAAAAGGCATCAATCCAGAAAGGCACTGTGCACAAACTAAGCTTAGTATAAATGAGTACACCTGTGCTCAGCACCAGGCACGTGATGAATGCTCTGCTACATCCTAGCCAAAATAAATTTAAAATAAATATCGGCATGTACTGGTGGAAGATGAATGCTGGTCTTGTAAGCAGGACCGCATGTGGCAGAAACAGGAGCCTCCCGCTCCGCGTGTCAGCTGGGGATATCCACAGGGAGGGTCACGTGCGCTCCTCTCGAGCTCACCAGCAGAGCTGGTGAAAACAGGTTTTGATTTGAATGAGTTATGACCCATTGAAAATGGCATCATGTGTAACCACAGTAAATTGTCATAATGAGATCACGAGGCTGGAGAAGTGAGCGGCGAGCAAAGAGGCCTCGTTCCACCGGCGCCCACGGCTGCCAGCCCCGGGCTGCAAAATGCAACCCCGGGACACGCTCCTGCTCCCTGGCATCAACCTTTGTTGATTTAGTGACAGGACCAGGGGTTGCACAACCAGACAAAAACTCATTGAAAGTTTTGAGTTAAAAAGAAGAAAAAAAGCTAAAATTCATACAGCTTTGCATTTAGTCTTATCCAGAGTAACAGAGGGGACTGGGCTAACACAAAGAGTGGACAAACTGTTAGTGCTGCCATGCTGCCATGCTCACCCAGGCTTAGCTTGGTTGTTTTTAAATTGAGCTGCTGTAGAAGGGGAGGGTTTGGTGATCAGGGCAGAGCACTGGAGAGGTGAAAGGAAATCCTCCTGGAAGCACGATAAAGTCTTGGTGTATCCCAGGCTCACAGCTCTGCCAGACCAGCCCTCCTGGACCCTGCTCAGGCACAGCTGCCCTGGGCTGCCAGCTGTAAATGCTGCAGAATCATCACTGCCTTCTCTATTTTCATAGGAAAAACAGAGACAAAGTCTAAGACTATGATCATTTTGATGGACGTGAAGCTTTACCAAACACCTGGACAACATAAGTAGCAGAGCTCCTGCCTTCCAGGTGTCTTGTAGGTGGAGTTTTGGAAAGAGCTCCTTTCCATTCCTCCCGACCCAGTGCTATTTGTGTGGGGCTATTCACAGCTCAGGGGACTGGAAGGAACACACTCATTCTGCTTCTCTTCTCAAGTTATCAAGTGCACGTGGCCCAGCGAGGCACAGGGCAGAGATGCCTGCACGTAACGCTGCCCGCTGCAGGACCTGCTCTGCTCCCTTTGTCTCAGGGCAAAGCAGGTTGCTCTCCACGTGGCTGCCACTCCTCCCAGCCCTGCACCCTTCCGTCTCCTCCGTTTGTTAAGCTGTGCACACAAATATCTGTGCCCCTGAGCCGTGGAGACAGTTCAGGCTCGTGTGGATACGCAGCACCTTCCTGACTCATATTGTGTTTACAGTGGTTTTGTCATGGCTGAATTCATAGCCTGAGTCCATGGATAAAGAAACACCAGCTCAGTGCTGTTCCATGCAGTGCAGGTCAGCCCTTGGCCGTGGGGCTGTGCTGCATTTATCCAAGATTACACAATCTGAACAGCACCTTGAAGCCTAAGCTGTTCCCAGGACCCCACATCTCCTACTGGAGAGGGTGGGCAGCTGGAGAAGAAGTGCTTGAGGCTGGTCTGGAAGGCTCTTTCTTGTCTTGTTTTCCTGGTGTTGGTTGGCTGACATTGCTGCAAGGACAGCCAAAATTCATGGAGACCGGCCAAGCTGAAGAGACAGAGGGGAAATGTGTCCCTGCATACACCTAAGAGCAAAGCACAGGGAGCACTGAGGCTTTCCTGGTGCACCAGAGGAGTCTTCCCAGTGGCTCCTGACATTCACCTGCCAGAGCCACAGGTGAATGTGCCAGTGCTGCCCACATTGCAGTACAGGTGCAGCTGTGGGGAGCCCAGATTCTCCAGTAGGTACCTTCTCTGTAGCTAAGGAGAACCGAGAATAAAACTGCTCATTTGAAATACTTTCTGAATTTACTGCTTAAGCTCACTTGCTGTGTGTCATCCACTGAGCAGAAGTCCTTCTGAGCTTTCACTCTCTAGTCTCAGCTTAGTAGCCCTGCATAAACTAACATGCCTTGTTTTTCTAATATCCGNTCAGCTTAGTAGCCCTGCATAAACCCTGCATAAACTAACACGCCTTGTTTTTCTAATATCCATGTAGGAGAAGAATTTGGACTGGTTCCCTCGGATGAGAGCCATGTCTCTGGTTAGCAATGAAGGTGACAGTGAGCAAAATGAAATCAGGAACCTTCAGGAGAGGCTGGAGTCAACCATGAGCCTTGTAAAACAGCTTTCCAGTCAGCTGGCTGAGCTCAAGGAACAGGTAAGTGCCCTGTGTGGGTAGCAAAGCGAGCACGTGTGGGTGAGGGCGCTGCCTTCCATCAGGTCACAGTCAGGACAGTGTTACAAAAGAGACTTTTGTCTCAGGAAGGTTTTATCTTTCTCTCCAGCAAGCTTTCTGGGTAGGATACACTGATAAGGATTTCAAATGAAATTCTACTCTGTTAGCAACAGCAGGAATCAGGTAAGGAGAAAACTCTGAGGGGGAATTAGTCATGAAATGCTCCTGGTGAGTGTGCAAGGACAGAGGGGAAAGTGCAGAAGGGATGAGGGGCTGCATAACCCGGCAGTGAAAGCAGTGTAGTGTCAGGAATAGCTGCATACTGATGGGAGCCTGGAGGAAAAAAGGCCTTCTGTGTCCGGCCCTCGGGTTTTTCCCCCACCAAGAACATCAACAGTGCCCTTGTGAAAACAATTTGCAGAGCCTGTTGCTTTGCTTGTGTCACCCTTGTGTTGGTGCCCCTCCTGCGGCTCCCTCTGCTCTCCCGTGTGGAGCACAGGCTGCTGGCCTCCCTTAAAGCCTCCCTTAAAGCCCTGTTCCTGGCCACCCACCCGCCTGGTGTATTGCTCTCCCCTCAGGATCAAAAGGCCAGCTCCTTTTTTGCTACAGGTGCTGGTCACCTCTGCTTTGCTCATTACAGTTTCAGAAAAGCATCTGTGTGTTTTCTTTCTGGGAAGCACTTCAGTGGCATCGACAGAGTTATCTAATTATTCCCCTTCAAATCCCTCCTTAAAACTTTTCCCTGTGAAAAAGTCAACAAAGGTTTAGGCTGGATGTGCTGAGACCATTGTATATTGTGCTTACCGACAACATCCTGGTGGGATTTTTTTCATCCCCCTCTGGCTGAATATTTTCTCTCCTGGCTTAAATTTAAACTCTGTGTGGCTGGGGGCATCTTTTAGTTCTGTGATTCTACAGCACCAAGTGCAAATGCTGACCCTCTGCAGGGCCACGCAACACAATAGCAGCGCAAATAATACTCTGTAAGACCTGCCGGGGGATAAGAATAATGTATAAATGAGAATAAAATGTCCATACTTTGCAGGAAACAGATCTCCCACTTCAAAGACATCCCTTACTTGTAATTTTCTATGCTGAAGAAAAGAATTCCACTCCCTGTTGTTTTGCTTGTATGTATCTTGCTCTGTGACTGCTATATAATAGTAAAAAGAAAAAAAAAATTCTCAACTCGTCTGTCTCTGCCTTTCCACCTTAGATGACAGAACAAAGGAAGAATAAGCAGAGGCTGGGCTTTCTTGGATCAAACACACCCCATGTGAATCATCACATGCCACCACCCTGATACCACGGGGAGAAGCCGTGACTAGCCTTTCATCAGTATTCCTGCTTTATTATAGAATAAAAAAAACTGAGATTGAGAGGAGTGAACAGTGCCTATTGTTACAAAGTTAAAAACAACCAAGTGCCAAGATGTTAAGTGGTTTAGCTCTGGGAACAATTTGTAGCTGTTTTTCGTGGCTGAGAGGGACCACAACCTAGAATGTGAGCGATACAAGGCAGCTCGTTTGTATTCCCTGCCTGGCCCGGCTCGGCTGCGCGGCTCCGGGGCTGGCGGGGACAGAGGCGGGGACAGAGCTGGGACAGCGGCGGGGACAGAGGCTGGGACGGCGCTTGGCCACACGCTGGGAGCCCCTCTCTCCCCGGAGCGCCGGGAGAACCGAGCTGAGCAGAAGAAGGAGAGGTGTTTATTGAGGCAAACACGACAGCCTGGCTCAGAATCAATAGGTCGTCTCTGGCTCACTTGCCAAATAGCAACATTAGTCATATTTGCTTGGCATTTACTATTTTTTAATTACCGTAAATATGTCAGTCCCTAAGCGGTGATGTTGCTTCAAGTAACTTCTACCAGGAGGGAAAGGGGAGAAACCTCAAAAGACTGGGGGAAGAAAAAAAAATATGTAAAAAAATAGAAAAATAGTTGCAAAGAGAAACATTAACGCTTTTGAATTTTAGCTGTCACCATGCAATTTCTTATTTATAACATGGAGCACAATGGATCTACAGCTGTGGGAATGTTATGCACATAACACTGACAACATAACTGGAAGTGAATTCTTTCTCCTGGCTTCAGATGTTCTCGATTAATGTGGCCATGAGGTTTCACATACTGAGAAGTTAAACTGTGTTTTAAATTCAAGTTCCAATGGAGGATTCGGGGGAAAAAAATTATACCTGTAGTTTGAAGCGTGTATGGGATTTTTTTATTTTTTTTTTAAGTGTAGAAATGTCTTTCTGTACAGAACTGTAATGGTGTCATTACCTTCCATAAACTCATCTTCAGCAGGAGTTGACTTGAGTAAGTAAACACCATATTCTGCCAGCTTTCCTCTGAGCTAAAGATTGTGGGATGATGGTTTTGCCTGCCCTTCCTGCTTCCAGGGGTTTGCAGGGAAGCCTGGTGGGGAACAGGGGGGCAATATCGGAGAAGCTCCTTCCTCTCTCAGCCCTACAAAAGGCAGCAGCTGAGACACCAGTACAGGTTTCTGCTCTATCCTGGATTTCTTGGGATGGCTTTAAAGAAAAGTTACAGAGTTTCCACAGAGCCCTAGGAAAAAAAAAATTGTCTTTTAGGAAAAAAATTGAGGGGCACAAATGGGAGTTGTATTCTCAGTTCACTTTCATTTTCAGTGTGTTTTGGTTACCAGATTGTCTCACATTTGAAAATGCACCTCTTGTTACATGGAGTCACTTTTTAAACCAAAATATTTTTGCAATTATTTGCCCCTGTAAAATTTTCACTCTGTTATAAAAGCCATTTTGATTGAAGGAAAAAATATGATTGGTGTAAATATTTTCCAGTTTTTTCCTAGAGAAATGCTGTTATCCTGATTAAGGCACTATTCAAACCAACAGGCCTAGGGTAAAGGGAAGGGAGGGGTATTTCACGCTCTTTATTCCAAATTCAAACCAGTTCTTGACAGTTCTTGAAGCTTTTTTTTTTTTTTTTTTTTTTTTTTTGTGTGGCAGTGATGTGGCTGAGACAAAAATAATATATCTTAGCAATATACCTATATCTTCTACCACTAAAACATCTCCCGTTGGCTTCAATTGTGTTCTTCAAAAATTGTGTAGAAATCAGAGGTTAGTGTATTTTACTGGAAGAAAATTTCTTTCTGTTGGCTTTAGTCCAGAGAGCACCCTG
This sequence comes from Bombycilla garrulus, assembly GCA_013400315.1. Lineage (NCBI taxonomy): Eukaryota > Metazoa > Chordata > Aves > Passeriformes > Bombycillidae > Bombycilla > Bombycilla garrulus. The sequence continues at coordinate 524,921 of VXBU01000405.1, read as the reverse complement.
GTTGTGAGAGGTGAAGGCCAAAGGAGCTGCCCACAAACATAAAGTCAGTACTAAGTTGGTAGAGACTCAGACCTTGTAGCTGTATTAATTCAAATTAGTTCCTACAGTTAATCAGATCTACTCACAGCTTCTGTTGCAACAGCAATTTCCTCTTCCTCACATGTGTGGTTCTAAAACACAAAGCACAGTTCAATTATAAGATAAGTTAAACTCTCATTATTTATTGGGGGGTGCGTGGTTGGCTAATACTGGAATTGGCTGGCACTTTTCTTGTTTACACTCAGAACCAGCAGCTGCAGCGCTGCGCATCAGGGGAGGCTTCTGCTGCTGGAGCTGGAAGAACTGGAGGCTGGATGGGTTTGTGCCCCGAGCTCAGGGCTGCAGTTGGGTGCTGCTGGTGCTCCCTCTGTCTCACAGCCCCGGCCACGTCCCCTCGGGCTCAGGAGCCCAGCTCCTGCTCTTCAGAAGGGAGAGTTGCAGCATTAAAATCAGAGAGCAGATGCTGGTTGGCCTTGGCCACGATGCCTTTCTGCTGTTCACAGCTTCCCAGAGAGACCTCCGCAATCAGTGACAGTAGGTGATGCTGCTTGCACAGACTGTAAATATATTTCACTGAGAATTTCGACATCTTTGCTATTTCTGTCAAAACTTAGGCCCTGCCCTGCTCTCATCCACGTGAGCAATCTGCACACTCACACGTGGTAAGGCAGACAGGAGGCTCCTTGTGTGGATCATGGTTGCAGGGCCAGGCCCCAAGACTTAAAGATTGTGAAATATCCCCATGAATGAGTTTATAACAAAAATCATGGTTTTATACATTTATTTATGTGTATATCTTTGTTTAATGCAGCTGGGGTAACCTCTTCCTAGGCAAATATCATCTACCTTACCTATTTATATGAAATTATTACAAAGAAGTAAAACATCTAAGAGCTTTTAATGCCTTAGAGAGATTTATAATTATAAGCTCCTTGACAGTTAAAATCTACTTAAGTAAATGTGTCCATTGCTGCTGAATGTAACTTTTAATAAAGTGTGTCATTTTATATACGTCTGTCTCATTCTTGGTGCTGAGGCTGGGGGGAAATGCGTGTTCTTGTTTGGGAAGGGCAGGCTGGTGGTCATGGGTGTGCACTCTCAGCCCTGAGCAGAGGGAGGCTGAATGAGCAGGGAAAGCAAGAATTTGTTTCATTTCAGGCACTGGTTTCTCTGTCCAGGATGATGGATCCAGGAATGCTGCTTTTCCCGAAGGCTGGGTGGCAGCTGGGTGTAGGATTTGCTGCAGTGCTCTGTGTTTAGGCCAGGGGAGCCCTGGGTGCAGGTGGGCACAGGGAGTGTTACAGGTGGGGATGAGCAGGCTCAAGCCAAATGCCTCAGGGATTCTGCTGCAGCCTTTTCCCAACATTTATGATTCTACCATACTATGGTGCAGGCTTTTCTGTGTGAGATTTTTTTTTTTTAATGTTTTTTGTGTAACTCTTTCATTGAGAGAGAGACCAAGGGCTTTCCCCACTTCTCTTGGTAAAAGAATTAAGAAAGACAAATCGTGTCTCTCAGCTGAGACAACTTGGAAATCTGTGATCTTGTGACAAAAGGAAGAACTCTCCCTACAAACCTGTGGCCAGTAAACTACACCATACAAGTGCTTTTTTTTTCTTTTTTCCCAGCTAGTTTTTTTATAGATAGTCAATATTAATGAGGAAAAGAATAAGGCCTCTTCTCTTCTTAGCAAGAAAAAACCTGCTGATTAATTAGTAAGAAAAATCCTATTAAATTGAGCATGCTGTTTCTCCCGTGCACTTGTTCCACCAACTTACTACAGTTTTGAGTAGAATTAACTTTTTTTTCTATTTTCCGGTTGATTTTAAGGCTAAATACGAAGGAGCTTGTTTACTACCAGGTTTGTTAGATGATTTTGCAAAAAGGATATCCTAAGAGAAAACCAGGTTTCATGCAGCAAGCTTTCAACCTAAGATTATAGTCATACTTAAAAAGCCCCCAAACCAGCATTAAGCTTCTAAGCCCAAAGGGGAGCAGTTTCGCATGCAGGACTGAGAACCTAATGCCAAAGCTTTTCTTTCTTGAAATGTTTGCCCTCAAGGAACATTTTAATTCAAGAGGTGTTTCAGGGAGCAAACCTCTCCCTCGGCACTGGCTCGCACCGTTCTGGCCTGCGAGTGAATTCTGCTCCTGCCTTTCACCGTTGCTGCTGCTGCGACAAAAGCATCTGCAGGCGAGGATGTTTTCTTTGGAAAGCACGTGCTTGTTTTCTGGGGAAGGCTGCCAAGTTTATTTTTTAGGGGAGAAAGCTGAGATTTAAGGCTGCTAACCTCTCCACTGCCCCGGGATGCCCACAGGAGCACGACTCCTGCTTGCAGGTGCCCATGCTGAACATCCTGAATTTGCACAAAATCATTCAAAACGCCTCAAAAGGAACCCGGGCTGTGGGGGTTTTAAATGTGCAGTGGTGTATTGCTATCATAAGCTCACAGTAGCCAGCTCTATTTATATGCTGCACTTTTTCAGGCCGAAGCAGGAAGCTGTGAGGCAGAAGACAAGCAGCCTTTCTAACTTTGTTATTTCAATGTGTTTCTCTTGCTGCAAACAGGCAAAAGTTAACTTTCTTTTTGTACTGGAAGTTTCTTTCTCCATGTCTCCACCTTTTTCTGCTGCCACTCAGGTAAGGTGAGACCTGGGCATGTCCTGGACCACGGGGTTTACTGATAAACCAAAGTAATAAGCTAAAATGTGTAGGAGCATGGTGTTCTTATGACTTAATAATTCTGTTTAAATGTTCTAGATCGTCAGCATCCAGTATGTGACTCAATGTAAGCAGGAGGTTTTCCAAGCAGCTCTTCTTGTGGTGAATCATTGCACAGTCTTCATCCCCTGATGGGGCAGCCATGTGGCCTTTGCCAAGGAAATGCACACCCCTGTGCAAGGCTGGGGGTCAGCCCAGCCACTGCTTTGTGTGGGCCCTGTCACCATTCACATTTCATCCAGATGGCAAGAGCAATGTGGGCATCCAGTTACAGCCCAAAAGCTCCAATTTCCTTTATAAGTTACTCCCTTCTGGCCCCCAAAATCTGCAAATCTGAACAGACTTTGTTCCCAATAACACTGAGCTGACACAAAAACTGGATTTTGGGCACATCCTCAGTGTTTCCTGTAGTGGCCTTCAACTGGGATATGTCAATCTGGATTTCAGAATCCTCTCCTAGGAGCACTTGCTCCCTTACCAAAGATATAAGGATATTTTTCTTTGCTTCTTCTTCCCTGCCCTGCCAGCATTACAGGATGAAACCCCCGGGACCTCTGTTAACTCAGTCCCTGCTGTAGACAGCCACAGTTGTGTTCAGCCAAGCACAGGACAACCTCGAAACAGGGTTTAAAAAAACCCATTTTCAGTTGTGAGTCGGTGTTGGGTGATAGAAGCTGGCTCAGAGTTTGTATTATTTTTTTCCAAGTCAACTTTTGCTGGCTTTGAGGTTGGTTCTGGCCCATTTGCGGCCCACCGGGGAGCTGCAACGGCGGCTTTGTCTGGCACAAAAGCTTCCACCCCAATTTGATAAAGCCAGCAGAATTCCTGGTGCTTCCAAACCCCCCCAGCCCTTCATCTTTCTGTTCTAGGAGTTGAGGGTGCTGGTGCTACGTGTGACCCCGTGTGGTTTGCGCACACACAGCCCAGTCTGAGGGTATTTGGGAACACTGGAACAGGAACGGGGACGGGTTGGCTGCGGCCCTAAACAAGCAAAGCTGGTGTGAGTGCTGCCCTCTCATGCAGAATGCAAATCCTGCTGCCTGGGGCAGGGCTTTGCCGCTGAAGGAGGAGTCAGGAGGGGAGACTTTGGTCCCTGGAGCTGTCATGGCTCTTCCTATGCAGGTGTAAACATCTGTCCAGGTTCCTGGCTGTCAGCTGGGATGTGGGAAGATGCTAGCGGGGTATTGTGCACCTGGCTCCAGCCTGTGAGAGTTGTAAATGTGATGTGTTACAGCGCAGGGAAAGAAAGGGAAGGAGGGAAGGAAGTTCAAGGGAAGGTCTCAAGGGTACAAGAAAATGTAGTCTGCGCTGGTGATTTTACTGGTGGGGTTTACTAAAAGTTTTCTTTTGAGTTTCTGTGAAGAATTAGTGTTACCAGACGCTGGCTGTCCATGTCTTTGTCAATCTTGACTGTCTTTTCAGAAGAGAGGATTCACTGGTGCACTGAAATCTCTATTGCTCAGGGTCCTCAGTCTATGAAACTTGGGTTTTTTCTGCAAGTTTGTCCATAGCACCTCACTTAGGATGAGTGCTCTCTTACACAGCTAGCGCAAATCTAAATAAATACAGAAATATAAACCAAGCTGGAAATTAACTGAGTACAAGCTGTCTTGCAAAACTGCCTGTGTTTCCTGGCTCTGGATGGGATGGAAATACCACAAAACTTGCTTTTCTCATAGTAATGTGATACTTCTGCTTCCGGGCTCAGCACAAAGCAGGAGGTGGAAGTGTGTTCAAGAGAGGAAAAAGAAAAGCAAAAGCAATTTATAATCAAGCTCATTTTTAAGATGGCAAAATCAAACTCTTAATTAGAATGCTCAAAGTGGCCCCTGTGATCATCTACTCAAACATCTTGTGAAGTGCACGGTGTAGAGAGTTTCATCCATCTGCTCCTCTGGGGCACAGAGCTGGAAAAGGGAGCTAGCCTGGCCTGGAAGTGTCCATGGGAAGAAGACAGGGCGTTTATCTGCCAGGTGTTCTCATCTGACTGCTCTTCAGCCCAAGAACTGCATCCTGGCCAAGCAAGGTTCCCCATGGACTATACTGGTTTCCATTTCTCCAGGATTGGGAAATCCAGTCTAATGCAATCTCGGGATGCAAGGCTTGTTCTGCAGCACAGGCATTGTAAAACAGCCCACATGATTCAGCACATGGCCTCGGGTGGTGGCTGGGGCATTTGGCCACCGAGCCTGTGGAGGCAGAGCCGTGCCCACCCTGCTCCAGATCATCACCTCCAAGGCAAGGAGCACGTATGTGAAGTTGTCTCTTGGGCTGAAGGTGGTTCTTCTGCACTCACACCAAATCTAGGCAGGTATGGTGCTGCCAGATCACCTCTTTATTTCCTGCAGATGCCGTTTATATTGCCTTGTTTTAGTGGTGAGGGCTCCCTTCCCGATGGCCTTCTCTTGGCCAGAGGTTCACAGACACGGTTTCTCCAGGCAAGTGACGAGTTATCTTATGGGGTCCCTGTAATTTTCCCTATCTGGCCAAATATTTGGAGGCAGAAGTTATGTCAGCTAAGGTGGCAGAGAAGGAAACAAAGCTGTGTCACTGCCAGGACAGTGTGATGTGGCTGTGATATTGCTGTGGCAGATAATGCCCGTGGTGTGAGCAGCCACATCCTAAGGAGAAGATGGCTGGGAATTTAGGGTACTGCACAGCTCCTGTCCCCTGATCCAACCTCCAGCACAACACCTTCCTCAGGGTGAAACCGGGACCTGCCTTTTTCACTGCTCCCCCCTCAAAAGAGAGGAGTCTGTGTCCTCAGCACTGCTCGTGTTCTGGGTGTCCCCTCCTGCCTTTGCCAGAAAATGTCCTGTTAACAGCATCTTCTGAGAACTGATGGAGACCACACATGTCCTTTCAGCCAGACCAGCAAATAACCTTCAGCTAAGTCTGCCCAGGGCTGTTTTGGAGCTGGTGATCTGCATTTAGAAATAGTCTCGGTATTTTTAAATGTTGCCTGAAGCCATCTGCTCCCCTCTTCATTTTATGTTTTAATTGTCATTTATAACATATTATACGAGCTATTCAAAATCCAGACAGACACTGGAGGGAAGCGAGCGAGTCCCGAGCTGCAGCTCACAGAAATCTCTGAAAGTCTTCCCTCGGCTTTCAAAGGGCTTGGGGCTGGCACCCCCATCAAGGGAGCCCGAGAGGCTGCAGCTCTGTGGGATCCTGGCTCTGGGACACTCCCCATGCATTCCACAGCCGCTGCCAGGGCCAGGGGATTGCTCTTGGCTGGAGCCAGGCAGGCCCCTGAGTCTGCAGGGCTCCTGGTGGCCGCTCTCACAGCCCGGGCACAGGGATTTTCTCAGGTCACCAGTGCGTGAGCAAATGATTCATCCCAGATTTTCCTGGCTCCTAAACCTTTGCTCAGACCACAAGGCTGCTTAGTGACTTAGCAGGGCTCTGAGGAAGTCAGCTATAAATTGCAAACACGCTATGGCCAAGTGACCGGCTGAGGTGTTTTCCACGTGCCGTGTGTGAGTCCAGAGGGGCTGGCCGGTAGCTGGGAATTACTGCCAGCGTGAGGAATGCCAGTTGTTTGGTGAAGCAATGGCTTCAGACAAAAAAAATTGTTTGCCCTGCCTCCTACTTTATGGCAAAGTGTTTCCACCTCCATCTTTTCTGCCTGACTCCGTGCAGGGCCCTGCGCTGTGACCCTGCCGGGAGCTGCTGCTCGGAACTCGGGGTGGTTTGTAGGGCCTGAGCTCAAACCACCCCAGGGGACAAAGCCATCGCCTGAGTCCTGCAGCCTCAGCAGGGCAGGATGGCCAAAGGGTGCCCTGATGCCCCTCCAGGCTGAGTGACACCTCCCAGGAGCACACAGGTCCCAGGTCAGGCTCAAACACAGCTGCCAGTGGTGAGAGGATGGGCATGGCCTAACCCACTCAGCCCTGTGGGATGGCCTAAACTCCAGCTAAGATCCTCAGCTTTTGGCAATGACAGCTGAATGAGCTAACCTGTGCTGGCAAATGTGCTGCTGGTCTCTGGTGACATCTCAGCTTACTCTGATGGTACCACAGTGCTGGTGACCATCTGAAATCCAAAAATATTTCTTTTTACGAGATGCCTCTTGATTTCCTCTTGCTGGTTGTGCTAGACTCGGACAGCAGCCAAGGACCAGGAAGTGCAGATGGGCGAGAGGGCTGCAAATGCCCCAGGCCAGGCTGCTCTGGCTTCTGAGTGTCCTCACAGTATGGGGGGTTATTACCACATTGCTCTATTTTAATAATAATCTGTTACACTTCAAACCTATGAAGTAAAGCAGGGCACTGAACATCAAGGATTTTATGTTTGTTTTACTTTTTTTTGGGAAATCCCTGGACATCAATGGGCAAACTGAGGGAGTCAGATGCTACAAAGAGAAGACAAGAGAGGGGTTCAGCTCCAGGCCCCTCTCAGCCCTGCAGTGAGCAGCCCAGGACAGCTGGCACTAATTGGCACTTTCCTTGGCGGCAGATGAAGTGTGGAGGAGACAATGGGGCCCGGGCTGGTTCCTGTGCCTGGAGGTGATCCCCAGCACTGAGACCAAAGCTCCCTGAGAGCACGGCGAGGAGGAGCTGCTCCGCTCAGGGAGGAGAAACCTGAGTTTGGAGTGTCAGTCCACGGGCACAGGATGCGTGCCCTCCACCGGGGCACACCATGGCAAGCCCACAGGCACACGTGAGGAGGCAGCAGGGCCCGGAGCACGCTGTGCTGCTGGCCACCGAGCCCTGTGGCGGGGCAGAGCCATGAGCAGCTCTTCAGACCCATGACTCCCAGGCAGCATCAGGCTTCCTGCAGGGTCCCATGCTGGGAACTCACAGCAGGAGGGAAAAGGGCTTATGAAAAGCTCTGTGCAGTGGTGATGTTGCTTCATGCAGAGCTGGGAAGAAATGTAAAGCTGTGAAACCTGGAACACGAACAGGCAGCTAGAAAGGACAGGCAAGAGCAGGAAACTTCTTCATAACAGGACATCACTTGGCAAGGAGGGATAGAGGAAACAAAACTTTTTTTTTTTTTTAAGAAATGAAATTATCCTGTAACTTCTGGATTGTGTTATAACAGGGATTTTTGTGTGTATGAGCAGTAATTTCATCAGTGCTTTTTTTTTGGTGAAAAGTATTTTCATTACCTTTGACATCAATTGGCAGCTCAGAGGCAGCATTTCCTTTTGAACTTTGTGAGCAAATTTGAATGGGGAGGGGGAGAAAAACCATTCCCACTTTCCAAAAAAATCTCCATAGTAGAAAGGGCCCTAAACTTAAGCTGCACTGAGGCTCTGAGCCAGTTGCAGCAGCGTCCCACCCGTGTGACATCTGAACTCCTGTGTTTAGGATTACCACCCAGGTTCTCCAAAACTAAAGATACTTTTTAAGTTATTTCATGACATGCAAGCCAAGTAAACACGATGATGCTCTCCGTGTTTGTCCCCTGGAGTGGGAACAGACAGTTTAGGCTTTGGTGCCTTCCTCCGTCCCTCAGCACAAACAGGAGAAGCAGCTGAAGGACTTGGAAGCTGCAGGGATGAAGTGGAGCTCTCGGGCAGTAACCAGAGCTGAGCTGAGGGAAAACAGCTGCGAGCTGGACACCAGCAGTGTCCAGTGCTGTCCTCAGGGAGCAATGGGAGGGGTGGTCCTTCACCTCAGGAGGTTCTCAGCCCCGGCAGTGCTGGATTTGTCCCCCTCCAGCACTGCCCGGTGTGGCTGTGCAGTTCTGCTGCAGCTGGAGAAAACGGCCTCGTGGGGAAGAGGAGGTGGGGAAGGAGAGGGCTCGGCAGCGCAGCGGGATAACGAGCTCACAGAATGCAGATGCACGTTTGAGCTGGAGCTCCCCCACAGCCACAGCCGCCTGGCAGCGCCCAGACACAGACATGTGGAGTCATAGAATCATCGAATAATTCGGGGTGGGAGGCAGCTTTAAAGGTCATCCAGCCCAACCTCCCTGGAATGAGCAGGGACATCTTCAACCCGATCAGGTTGCTCAGAGGCCCGTCCAACCTGACCTTGAATATTTCTGAGGGTGGAGCAGCCACCGCCTCTTCGGGCAGCCTATTCCTATGTAAAACACTCTCCCTGGGAAATGCTTCTGACTTACATCTAGTCTAAATTGATTCTCTTCTAGTTTAAAACCATTGCCCCTTGTTCTATTGCGACAGGTCCTGCTAAAAGTCTGCCCCTATTCTTCTTATTAAGCTCCCGTTAAATGGTGAAAAAGCAGCAATGAGTTCACCCCAAAGGCTTCTCTTCCCCAGGCTGAACAATCCCAATTCCCTCAGCCTTTCCTGCCAGCAGAGCTGCTCCATCCCTCTGATGCCCTTGGTGTCCCTGCTCTGGGCTGGCTGCAGCAGCTCCCTGTCCTTGCTGTGCTGGGCCCAGGGCTGGGTGCAGCCCTGCAGGGGGCTCAGCAGAGCGGGGCAGAGGGGCAGAATCCCCTCCCCTGCTGCCCTGGGGCTCTGGGTGCAGCCCAGCACAGGGGGGTTTGGGGGGCCTGTCCAGCCCCAGGAGCTGATGTCCAGCTTGCAGTGATTTTGTCAGGGTTAGCTCCTGCTTTCACACATCTTTGCGCCTCCCTTTGCAGGCTGGAGAAGGGATTTTTGGCAATTCCATGAGTGATGTGTGCCTCCAGGGTACTGCTGCCCAGCACCAGGACCTGGCCTGGGCTACACTCAGCTTTACATTAAACTCTCGTTCCCCCCCTCTGTACCAATCTTGGCATCTCTGGGGATTCCCCTGTAATAATCCTGTCTGTGCCATTGACTTAGACAACAGTAATTGAGCTGAACCAGGACAGCCACTAATCCCTAAACCACGACAGCTTCAAACTTAATTACAGTATGGGAACGAGCTGTCACTTGATTGAAGACACTTCGTGATTGTTTATTGGAATAAATAATCTTTGCAACTTGACATGAAGGGACTAGACATTGGGGTATCTTTTATGGCTATATTTATATTTCTGTCAGGTGCAGCACTTCAATACAATACCAAGCCCTGGCTTCCAGAGTGCTCCCAGAGACTCCCATTTCTCTACACTTCCATTAGTGGTAATTTAGAGAAAGAAGAGACCATGGAGGGATTCTCTCTGATCCCTCACTTCAAGTCCTTCCTAACTCCCCCCCAGCTGATCCTGCTGCCAGGCTGCCCTCTTCCACTGAGACCAGGGGGTGCTGGGCAGGCAGGATCTGCTGTGGCTGCGGAGTCATGCCCTGGGCAAGAAATGTCTCAAATTAAAGGACTGATAGGATGAGGCAGAGGGTTCAACCATTGCTTTTACAGGGATATTTGGGCCTTCCAAACAGGCATTGTGTCCACAAGCTCATCCTGGGAAGCTGAAGTGGCTGAAGATGCTCTGAGGCTCAGCCTGTAGTTAAGGGAACCTAATTTGCTTCTCCAAAAAGTACTGAGCAGCATCATTTATTGCAGAGCTGTTTGCCTGGAATTCCTCTGTGGGACCATATCACCTCCAAGAGGCAATTAATTCCCTCCAGCCTTTACAGTGACCCTCTGTAATGATCAATGTCTTGGGCATTTGGTTTTAGAACAATAGTTTTTAGAGAGCAGTTCTTCCCTGCTGTGACTTGATGTCTGCCTCTGTGACTTCACAATCTGAAATCCATCCTTTGCCAGCTGTTCCAAGCCTAAAAAAGTGCATCTAGACCCACAGAAAGTTGAGCTCCAGGTTCAAAACACAAACCTGTTTCTCATCTGTCAGGAGGTTGAGTTACCTGAGACCACCTCAGACTTCAGAAAAACTTGAACTTCTGCCAAAATTCCTAATCAATGCCCATTTATATTTTGCTGGAGTTGTTTCCTATGAGAATTCCTGGGTTTATGAATAGAGACATAAATTTTAAAGCAGATTCTTATATTATAATCCCAACCTGATGACTTTTTTGTACCCACTTAGTTATGGGTGAATCACACACCTTTGCTGATGCACTCACATCACTTTCCTCACAGATATACCAGCTGTGGGTGTGTCAGAGAGAGAAAACCTTCTCTTGCTGATTCCTGAGCCTGAAGCACAGTACATTTCAGTTCTCCTGCTTGTTTCAGTGAATTCCACTCTGAAAATGGGAAGGTGGGAGTCCTGGTTGCTGACAGCCGTGTTACAACGTGCACAAAAGTTACAGGAGTGGGGTGCACCCCCTGGGAGTGCCTCAGTGACCCTCACCCTGCTCCTGTGCACCAAGCAAGGGGTGTGAGCAAGGCTGTATCCATCCAGGGTTCTTCCTTCTCTTCCTACAGACCCAAACAGGGCCTCAGATCCCGGCTTTCCTCCCACTGTCCTCTTTGTTGTTCCCTTTTGCGTCTGGGTGAGCGTTCGAGGAACATCCTCTCTTGTCCTTCCAAGGGGCCGAACATTTTTAAGTTTCATTCAGGCAGAGTTTTCCTGTCACATTCATGAACTGAGGCAAACAGACAAGCCTTGTGAAGAAGGACCAGGACGGTTTCTGTCCCATTAAGGGAATTTATGAGAAACTCAGTACGGTTTAAGAAAAAAAAAAAAAAAAAAAGTGTTTGCTTAGATGATGGACGTCTGTTGAATATTAATCTTTTCTGGGTATATTGCATGCTTTCTTAAAGAAAGCCTAAATTATTCAGGAGTATTTGCATGCTGAGATACAGCAAATTTACAGGCAGTACAAATCAGACTTTTGCATCTTCATATGAAAGGAAAGCAAGTCCCAAATTCGGCTTCTTAGTACTTTGTTGGCCATCTCCTGCTAAGCAAAATAATTAAGCTGCTCATTAAGACACAACATACATAATGCTGGAACAACGACCACTTTAATCCTTATACACAGCATCGGCAAAATAGCTGTGAGATGCCACAAATCCACATTTTGGGTTACTCTTTTTATCCATTTGCTGTTTTACAGGATGGCAGTGACAGGAACGTCACCGGTGACAAACAGCAGGCGCACAGCAGCCTCTGCCCCGGGGAGGCGACAACCTGTGAGAGCTGGGGAGGTTAGTGGTGACCAGGGCTGCCCTGGGGAGTGTCCCCTGCTTTGTCCCCCTCTGTCCAGGACAGTGATGTCATCCCCCGGGCTGCGCTGGCCCTGTCCTCGCTGCCACCATGGCGCTCACAGGGAAGCGCCAGCCTTATTTATGTAACAGCTGCTGTTTTTAGGTGCTGTCACTCACACGTTTGCTGGAAAACATGGTACTTGAAGAGCTGCTACACTAGTACAGCATATGCCGGAGGCAAAACTATATATATATTAAAAAAAAAAAATCCTTGTAAAAAAAGAATTAGAGCAGGATTATCACAGTGTGTCAGCCTCCCATCCGCAGCCCAGCCAGTGCAGCGCCTCAGCAGGGCCATATTTTGGAAACGCTGTGCTGCCTGGGTTTAAAGCCTTTGTGGATGGAATTGGTTTTATTTCTCCGGTCAGGATCACAGGAGATGCTCTTAGGTGATCCAGATTCCTGCCTTTGTTAGCAGCTCTAGGCTGGTGCAGGTGATCTCATGTGGAGAAGGAGCTGGGACTAAGCAGCCACGCAAAAGCCTGTCAGGCTGGGGCTGAGGGCACCCTGCCTTCCTCTGCTGCCCTCCACCTGCCTCAGGGTCACAGGTTTCTCCCCACGTCCAGTGCAGGGGAAAAGTACTCTCAGGTGTACATGCACAGGTTTTAAATGTACGTGAGGCATTCTGACTGAAATCCAGCAGTGCTGGTTCTGAACGGAGATATCCACACCAATTTCCATCAAAAGTCCTGTTCATGCAGTCATAAACTGTGATGCAAAAACGGAGCTGCTGCTGGAAAATGTCCCCTCAGACCAGGCTGGTGCGTGACCTCCATGCATCTGAAGTCTTTCAGTGATGATGGCTTATCACCAGAGCTTGTCCTTCAGATTCCCATTGCTTGTTCTCAAAAGCAGATCTCTGCTATAATTTAAGGTTGTTTCAAAGCAGCTATGTCAATTTTCCTCTGTCCCCAGTTTGTAGAGGTGAATGTATGTAGGCATCCTGTGCTTCCTGGCTGACTGGAAACCTCCCTGCTGGCTCCAGGGGACCTTGGCTCTCCCAGTGAAGTGTTCTCCATGTCCCAACCAGCATCTCAGGTTTCCCAGCATTTCTTTTCCATCACACACACATTTAATACTCAGCCATGAGCAGCTGAGTGTGAAAGAAGGGAGAAACCTGAAAGAAATTAAGGAAATCAATTGAGTAGAGTAGAATAGAACAGAACAGAATATTTCACTTGGCAGGGACCTAGGATGGTCATCCAGTCCAACAACCTGAGCACTTCAGGGCTGACCAAATGCTGGGGCATGCTGTAAAAAGCATTGTCCAAATGCCTCTCAAACACACCTGGGGCATTGACCACGCTTTTAGAAAGGCTGCTCCAGTGTTTCCTCACCCTCTTGTTGGAGAAATGCTTCCTAATATCCAGTCTAAACCTCTCCTGCACAGCTTTGAACATTCCCATGCATCCTATCCCTGGATACCAGGGAGAAGAAATAATCGAGCCCTCTTGCAGGGGAGCAGATGACAGATGGATGCTTGGTGGTGTCCTGTGTACCTGGGTGATGGCCACATCTTCTCTCAGCTTTGCCAGCTGCAGGTCCCTGTGCACACAGATGTGGGAGGAGGAGGGAAAGGGTGCAATGGATGGTACAAAATATCAAGGATCTGCCATGCACCAGAGGAGCCAGGAGCCAATCCACCTCATGAAACACTTCAGCTATTGCACGGAGCAGCCAAGAAGCCATGGCCTTGGCCCCACAGCTCTCCTGTGTGCTTCAGGCCCTCCTCGGTGTGTCTGGCCAGGCTGGTGTAAATCAGGACGTCTCCCCCGAAGGCAGTGCAGTGACCTGCAGCAGCTGTGAATTTGACGCAGCGCGCCGGCCTGCAGCTCACCCAGCTGTGTTTGATTTACGTCTGGAGCCACTTGGAAGTTCACGTCAGAGGAAGGAAGGGGCAGAAGCGCCGCAGGAGGGATGGCTTGAAAAATGCCCTCTGCTGGAAAGAGCCAAGCCCCACGGAAGGCAGACGGCTGGGAGAGAAGTCAGGCACTGATTTTCTCCCTCTTCCCCTGCCCTGACGATGCCAGGCTTCCTGCAACTGCTGATTATGATGATTACAGCGTTTCTGGTGTGTGTATGTGTTTGTGCACACGTGTGCAGCGGTTTCTTGCTAAACCCCACTCGGTTGGACACTGCCAGGTGGTACAAAAGCTTACCGGAATTTCATTTTCAAATAAACCACAGACTTGGATGAGCTAATGATGTTCCACATAGAAAGCCACAAAATTCAACAAAGTGATGTTGTTTCAAGGCGAGGACATGTCAAGTGAGGGAACCATCCGGTCGGCTGTGAAAGAGCTACACACTCCCCCTCATGATTTTGGAGGCTGTTTATGTAAAGATGCCAGGCATGTGGCACTGCAGCTCGGGTTAAACCTCTCCCCACAGCCGTTGCCTGTGGAGCAGAGCCTTGGCAGAAGTGCTGCAGCAACCACATCTGCTCATAAGACTTCCCGTTTTGTTTTAGCTGCTCCTGGAAGGCTGGCGGCCCCCGAGGATCTCCTTCTCCACAAGGACAGGTACACCAGGACTGCTGGGGGATGTGGCTCCACGTAGATTCCCTTGCTGTCACCAGGTGACCTCCTGTGATGCTCAGCTCCTCCCAGAGCAGAGGCTTGGGGGTGTCCTGGGATCCAGCCTGGGGCCAGTTGTCCATTTGCTGTGTAACGCTGTGCTGTCACAGCTTTGCCAGCAGTGGTGGCTCTGGGTGGGGCGAGGATGAGCGACTCGGACACCAAGGGATAAAGCAGGCAAAGGATTTCAGCGGTTCCTACATCCAAAAGTACATCTCCAGAGGTCTTCTCTCCCTCCTGTACCTCCAGAGGGAGAGTCATGAATCTGGCAGCAACAGAGGCTGAGCAGGGCAAGGATTCAAGTCAGCCACAGGAAGAGAGCCCTGCTCCAAGACCCACCTCTCCCTGCATCACTGCCCCAAGTGTCTGGCAGAACCCAGGTAGGCAGTTTCTGTGCCTTTAGTCCCAGACAGCCTAATGCTGGCATGAACAGTGCTGTGATTTAATAACAAATTGACAAAAGCCTTCCCTCCCCAGCGAGAGCCACCTCCAGCCTGTGGCCAGCAAATTAGGTCTTGGCCTGGCTTGAGGATGTGTGGCTGGGGAAAGTGAGCCTGGTGCTGGGGGCCAGCAGCCACAGCACAGCCTCCCACGGGATTCTGGCACAGGGCAAGCCTGCAAAAGGGCTTCAGTGTTGTGACAGTGAGAGTTTGCAGCTCCCAAGCTGGAGGACCAAAAGCACAGTGCTAAGAGGGGGCAGGTCTCCAGCTCGGGAGAGGCACACGGAGTCACCACCTGAGGAGACTCACCAGGGGCAGTGGCATTTTTCCATGTACCAGCACTGCAAGAAGCACCTACAGCCACATTTGCCACAATTAAGATTTAGTTTCCATTTTAAAAAGCATTTACTATTGATGTCCTGCTGCAGAGGGTTGAGCAAGCACCGGCTCAGCCTGATGGATGCTGCACCGCTCTGCCTTGGGCTGAGGGTCTCTCTCTGGCTGCTTTTCATGCCTATTTTCAGCTGTTGCCATGCTGCCTATTTATTTCAGCCTGTTGTTTCCAGGGATGTGGCCTTCCTGCTCCTGAGGAAGCATCCAAACCTCAGCAGGGAGAGCAAAGACACACAGTAAAGGCATTTTTTCCTTCCTAAACTCTCAAGCTTGCAGGATGGATTTTGTTTCAATGCATATTTATAAATAAATTTCTATTTCACACTCACCTGTTCATTTTTTGTCCTAGATAGAATCAATATCACTGATAATTGTCTGTCAGAGCATTTATACATCACTAGAAGGTGACTAAACAGGGAAAGTTGTTTTCTTTATATTTTTTCAGACCACTTTCAGTGAATTAACCAATGAGAGGTGGCAGATTGATGTAGACTAGGTCCTAATTTTTACCCACAAATAAATGCATTCTCAGAAGGAGAAGCTATCAGAGCGTTCCTGGTAATTCTGACAGCGCCAGCAGGAGGGTCATCCCACGGAGATGTGACCTCTGTTCCTGAACCATCCTGCCTGATGGACATCTGTGTTGCATCCATGGCTGCCCTCGGACTCCTGCTTGTGCCTCCCCCACCAGCCCTGCTTTGATCCTTGCCTCCCCAAGGATGTTCTTCTTCCCCTTCATTCTCCAACCAGCACGAGTATTTTCATGGCTGAGCTTCTTATTTGACCTCTAATCCATGTTTATGAAAGTTTTCTTAATCAGTCAAAGCGACTTTGGCTGGACCTGCTACTAAAGGGATCAATGAATACCTCAGATCAAAATCTGCATTTTACTGCTGAGTTGTCCTGTATCTCCTTTTAATTCTTCCACCTTCCTGTTGCACTGATGCAAAACAACCTTGTGAGCTCCTTCTTAGCAAGAAGCACCCAATTTATTCCTCATTTGTACAGCACCAAGTGCTCTGGAGCCACTCTCCACTGTGGCACATTGTTTTTTATAGCACGTGAGCTGCAGACACCTCAGCTATTCATACACACAAACACCTGGACAAATCCCTTTGCTGAAGCTTCTCCAAGCAGCTCCATGGGGTCGGCCAAGGGAGAGAAAGAGCCAAGATTCCCAGCTTGCTTTGGAGGCTGAAGAGCAGCAGCTAATGTTCAGCACCACACAGCAGCCTTCCCCTGCTCACCTGGAGGGCGGAGCAGTGCCAGGGCTGTGGCCTCTCCCCAGGATGCTCAGGACAAGCCTCTTGCCCAGCCCTGTCCTGCTGGTGTCAGCCTGCCGGGACCCTGGAGCAGGAGGTTGACCTCCCTCTGCTCAGTGCCCGGTTCTGTGCGTGGCCCTGGTGGCAGATGGTCGCGACAAACGAGCTGCAGGTCACTCGTGTCCTCTGCCACTCTTCGTGGGGAGCGCGGCCTTGCGCAAGGCAAGTGGTTGCACCATGCTCGGCAGCAAATAAATCATAAAAAAATTCATCTCTGAGGAATTTCTCCTGCTCCCTTCTTTGCAGCGTTACCAGGACCCTGTCCAACAAAACAACAACATTTTTGAAAGCAGAGGCAGTAATTTACAGTGGTGTAAATCAGAAATGCTGCCCCCAGCCCAGCGGGTTTGTCCCACATGATTCACGCGCTTGTTTGCAAACACGAAAACCACAGTCCCCGGCCAAAAGGTTTGCAGCCTGGGGAGGGAAAAGGCTGGGAGCAGGAGCACAGAGATGCCATGGCTCTCTGGGACCATGCTGGAGGTCAGTAGCAGAGCTGGGTTTGCATTTCCTGGATTTGCGCTCTGCTGTTAGCACACATGGAATTGCGCTGCCAGCTTCCAAGTGACCCAAAGGACACTTGGGTGGTATCAAGCTGTGACATCCTGCCCGGGGTCTGGATCCCAGCAGGAGCATCAGTCAAGTCTGAGAGCTTGGTCCATGATGGGCAAATCATTATCCCTCTTTCCTCTCCTCTCTCCAAGTGTTTTGGGGCTGGTTTTCCCATGAGAGCTTTGCCTCCTGTGGAGCTCAGAGCCACACAGGCCATTTACTCTGTGTGCAGAAGGGAATAATCGCCATGGAAATGAGTATCTATCAGCAGTGAATCTTCTAATCCCACAGGATGAACTTCAGGCTCAATCCCAGAGAAGGTGGTCCTCCCATCTGGGGGCACTGCTGAGTGCCAGCCTCTCCCGACCACGGTGCTGCTTGTGAGGGTACAGCAAGGGCATTTCGGATGGAGGCTGTAGGGTATCTTGGAGGAGAAGAGGAGGAAGAACAGCATTTCTACTTTTACCCCCTTTTCTTGTAGATTTTTTTTCTTTTTCACTTGCCCTAGTTTGCTACAATTATCACAACACATGTGGCCCACTAAATAGGGAAAACCCCCACCAATTTCAAACAGAAAGTTTGCAGGCTGGGGCCATCCTGCTCCTTGCAGATGACACAACCATGCTCAGGCTTTCACTGGAGCGGAAGGTGGGTTGGGGTGGTGCCTGTAGAGGCAGGGAGTGACATTTGGAGGAGCGCTGGATTCCATATGCTGGGGTGTAAATCTTGGGGCTGCACTGCCACAGCTTGCTCAGAGGAGCCTGTGGGATGCAGTGCACTGCTGCCAGAGCCAGTGTGCCCAGAAGCCACACATTCCCACTGCTTGCACAATGTCTTGGGGGTTTTTCTTGGGCTCCTTGGCCGCCAGGGCGCTGCTTTGGACAAGCACTCGTACCCTTGTGCTTGAGGGAGGTGCCCCCAGCCCCGCGGTGCCCCAGAGATGAGGAATGGCCACTCCCAAGTACCACACACTCAGAAGTTCACTCCGGTCACCCGGGGGCTGATCCCATGATTTAAGGCGGGAGGGGCTGATTCACTGCTCTCAGCACCCAGCACAGTGTGGGTGGTTTGGTTTGTTTCTTAACTCCCCTGTGGGACATCGCCAGTGGGGGCATCCCCGGAAGGACGAGGTGCAGCTGATGGTGACAGGGCTTGCAGGAGGATGACAGCTCCTGGGGAGGTGAGCAGAGGCTCTCCAACCAGCCAGGATGCCCAGGCACAGCAGGGAACTGTTGGCATGCAGCCCTGGCATGGTGCAGAGGGAAAACCTCTGCCAGCTGCCCCCGTCACCTTCCCCAGCCTTTGGCTGTCCCCGATAAAAATACCCCCTCGCCTCTGTGCTGCACATGCAGCAGGCAGCTGGGCACTGGGACTTTCTTTTTCAGCTGAGTGCGTGGCATCTATTTTAGCAAGTTGCTGCTCTCAAGAGGTTTTGCTGCTGGAAACACCTGCCCACTGCTGTGTTTGCCCCAGCCAGCCCCCGGGCTCTGCAGGCAGCTGATGCTCCCGCTGTGTTCTTGTCCCGCAGGGTTTCTGCCTCCCCACGAAGCCCATGGCCCTCAGTCGGTCACTAAATTTGTCATGCCTCAAAACTGGGTCTCCTAACATCACTGCAGGGGATCAGCTGGGCCCTCTGCCTTCTTGGGGAGCATTTCAACCAAAACTTGTATAAGTAGGTTTGGGAAAAAGGACGCACATTCTCCCACTGTCCCATGAAATGAACAGGTTCAAACTAAAGCTCAAACTAAAGTGGGTTTATGCCTCGCTTCGGCTGTGTCAGAGCATTTAAAATGTAGGTCCGGGAACTCCACAAAGGGGTCTCCAAGAAGGAGGTGTGTTGTGAGGAGACATAACAACACACCCTCTCAGCCCACTTCTTGTCTCTGGAAGCAGCAAAGGTGCTGGGGGCAAACTGGTTCTGGCTTGGGAATGACTGATGTCCAGCCTCCTTTCTCCACTGTGCCTTTGAGCTCCAGCCTGTGGCTCCACACAGCATTGCTTTTTCCAGGAACAAGTGCTGATCAAGGGAATGATGGAACAGACACTTCAGCAGGGGTTCTGTGCTGCACCACACAAGGCAAGCCCCTGATCAGCCTCAGCATAGGTGGGGAAGGAGATACGGGAGTTAAAGGTCTCTGATGCTTTTATTTTCAGAGGCAACCAGCAATTTTTCATTGTGGGTTCATCTCAGGGCAGCTTCAGCTGTGCTGGCTTGCAGGGGCTGTAGCTACCCCCTTTTCTGGAGGTCAAGGCCTTTGGAGGCCTTTCAGGTGGGAAAAAAGGGAGTGGGTTGCTCTGCCATTGCTGAAGAGTGCAGCCCAGGAACGCAGCCGTGCGTGGTCCCCAGAGGCTCCCCAGGCTGCAGCTGGCCTCATCCTGCCACTGCTGGCTCAGCAGCAGCCCCCCGAAACCGAGGGCTGCCAAGCTCCACGAGCAGGGAGGGGACACGGTTCTTGTGTTGCAGCTGTCCCCGTGTCCCCTGTGGGATGCATTCAGGGTTGGGATGGGCTGGAACGGGTGGCTGCAGGATGGAACCCGGCGTAGGAAGGGCAGGGAAAGAGCTGAACAGCTGCCGCCTCCTCTTCCTCCTGCCGTGTGCTGCAGGAAGCACCCTGAGAGGAGTCAAGCTTCTCCTGCTCCCACTCTCTTCAGGCCTGGAGCCTGTTTGGTGGAGAGAGTGAAAGGGAGAGCAGATGAGTGCCTGTGGTGCTTCCCATGGCCAGTAGTTTTCTCATCCCTCTTTCACAAGCTCTCCCAAACGCTCTCTCCAGACGGGGCCTGGAGGACATCAGCCATGCCTTTAAAGGAGCCAGCAGCCTCCCTGTGGACGCAGGTCCTGCCTCTCGTGCAGCTGCATGAGCATTGCTGTCTCCCTGGCAGCCTGCCCGGGCACTGACACAGCTCAGGGGTGGCCCTGAGTCCCGAGGGCCTCAGCAGCAGAGACCCGCTGCACCCTCAGGTTTTTGGCATCCACCATGCCCCTGCAACCCCGTGCAACACCCCCCATTGCCAGCCGACGTGCCCTTTGCCCGAGACATGCCTGCCATAGCTGCTCTGTGCCCTTTTGCCTCTGAAAACAAAGCTGTGGGTGATGCTGGAAAGCAGTGAGGCGGAGGGAAGGGGTGCAGGGCTCCAGCTTGCCTCTCGCTGTGTCCCGCTGGCCGGGCGAGCTGTTTGCTTGTGCTGCTGCAGCCAGCCCTGGGATGGTGCAAGCCAGCGGCTGCCAATTGACGTCAGAGGAGCGCCGGTGGTTTGTGTGAGCTGAGGGACTGCTTCTACTCAAGGTGGGTTTCCAACACCACACAGAAATGCTTCAATCCCCCCGCTTCCCCTCCCTCTGCTCCAGGAAACAAGTGCCTTATTTCATTCACTGGCCGGTTTGGTTATGGCGTGAATCCTGCCCATATTTTGGCTACTTGGTTGTTTGCTGAGGACCAGGCAGCCCAGATAATGCTAGCAAAGAGCAGAGGAGTGAAAAAAGAGGGGGGGAAATAGGGCAAAGCCAAGTTTAATCTCCTCTGCCTCTGTCTGTGCTACATGTTTCCAGACAGGACTAAAGCCATGTATTTTTTGGGGGTTTTTTTGTTTTGGTTTTTTTTTTTGTCTCGCACGGCCTGCTATGTTTTTGAGGCTTGTGAAAAAGCGGGATGCTGAGTTCCTGCCATGCTGCTTCTCTTCCCCTTCAAATCACTGCGTGTTCTGTGCAATGTGTCTGGACCAAGGCAGTTTGTTTGAACTTGCTACATTTCCCCTTGACTGCTCAAGTTTTCCTTCAGCCACTTTATTTTTATTTTTTGTTGCACTTATTAGCTACAACCCCTCTGTTTTTCACTTGTCTCTGGCTGGATTTGACAGTGACAGTGTCAGTACATTTTCCCTAAGCCCAGACCAACGTCTTTTACTGCAATATATCTGTCCAAACCCAGAGTGATTCCTACAGGGAGTGCTTGGAGGAGTCACCGCCTTGACTTCCATGGACTTTGGGTCACACCCGTGCTCTCGGATCAGTCCATACGTGTTGCTGCCAATCCACGGGGCCGGACCCTTTAAGATTGTCCAAAACAAACACTCTCCGGGGTGAGATCAGTGCACAGACCATCACGTGAAAAGCTCTGTGATAACAACTGACTGCGTGTTTGCTTTCAGATGGCATTGATTCTTATTTCCCTGGCTATTTTTAGTCTTCAAGGTTGTCCCTTAATCAACCCACTTTCTTTAATAGCTGGTGTTGCCCCTAGTGTGCTGAAGCAGGGCTAATGATGCTTCATTTTAGGGAAATATGAATTCGTTTTCTCGTGCATTTCAGTGGCACAGGAAATAGGAGCTAGTTTTTAATCCATTTCAGTGCCTTGAATCAGATCCACATTCAGCCACTGAAAGAAAAAACCCATCAAACTCCATACCAGCCCAAATCAACATGTTCCTGTTAGTGGGGAAAGCCTTACAGTAAGATGTGCCGTGCTCAGACAAACACAAATCAAACAGATCTTTATTTCTCTTCTACTCTACCTGCTTTTTCCCTCCAGGGGTGAAGATTTGTGGCCCCAAAGCTGTCTGTGGATGAGAAGTGGAGCAAGCCTGGCACTGAGCCCTAGCTGGAGTGAACCTTTCAAATGGGGTCAGCTTCCCTCAGGGATGAGGATGAGCCTTCACACCCCTGCATGCCCTGCAAGCCTCTCTTGCTCAGTGCAACACCTGAGCACAGAGAGGCGCCTGGCTGTTGTCTGCAGCTCCTGAATTTTTCCTTTCAAGTGTAATTTGGTGGCACTAAGACCAGGGCCTGCTGTTCCCACCATGCAAAAGCCACACTTGCCACTTGGGCTAATGAAATGCTCTTGTTGTCTATTAGCAGCAATTATCCTGTGGGATTTTCAAGCACTGAATCCCTGTAATTTTTTGATAATTTGGTGTAAACAACAGCATAACTAGTGGCTGGAGAACTCAGGAGAAGTCCCAGGAGCCAGTCTGTAAATCGTGCCTCCCCTGCCCTGGCTGAGCAGAGGCACTCACATGGAGCCCACAGACCCAGTGCCTTTTGTGGGGTCAGGGGAGGATGTGCCAGGAAAGTCCTGCCTCACTGGAAAATGGAGAAGCAAGAGAAGCACTGAAACCTGGGTGGGGTGGTCGAGAAAAATTCTGTTAGAAATAAGGTGGGGATGCAACTCCTGTTAATTCAGAAGCATAGAACTTTGCCAGCTGAGATCCTACAGTTTCCTTTTGTACACAAGAAAAAAAAAAAAAAAAAAAAAAAAAAAAACAAACTGAATCTATGCAAAAAGTAGCCTTACCAGAATATTTATCTAGATATATGAGTACATCCTATAAACTGCTCTCTCCCATCCCTCACCTCTCCCAGTCAGGTTACAAAATTTCCTTCCTTTGGTGACAGCAAAGAAGCCTGGCTGCCTGGTTCCCCACCTGAGGCAGTCTGGAAGAATTGGACAAGCCATAAAAATACACTAATTTTCACATTCTTAACATAACAACACTTTAGATCTTGAAAACCCGAAGTGCCTGAATTCTGGGGGTTTATTTTCTGCACGTTTTCACTGTTTCTCAGCGTGTTGGCAGGTTTGGGCAGCAAAACAGGGTGGGAGGATTTTGTATTTCCTCTTGGGTCCCTTCATGTGTGTGCTGCTCTCCTGCCTGGATTCACAAGGTGGAAGGGAAAGTGTAAATGTCTATTTTCTTCCCTTTTCAGTGTGATTGTTCCCTAAACTATCCCGCCAAATCCCTGGTGACCAGTGGTGTCAGTATAAACGTGGATCGCTGCAGGGCTTGGCTGTTTTAGGCACGTTATGGATCTGGGACACCAGCTTCCCCTGCCCTCCCCGTGTCAGCTCTGGCAGCTGTTCAACTGGAAGAAAATGTCCCAAAAAAGATATGAGAGTGGTTTCCACACACCTCTGCATGCGTGCAGCTCTGGCTCCAGCAGTGATGCTCCCAGCCAGCCTCATGGAGGACAGATCAGGGAAGCGATTCCTCTCATCATAGTTTCGGTGAAAGAGAAATCGTACACTGAAGTGAGGAGAAATCCCTCTTCAGTTAGCTTTGGGCTAATTAAAAATAGTTATCCTTACACAGCTATGAGAGTGAAATGGGGTTAAAACCCTGTCTCGCTCAAATATCTCATTTCCAGGACAATCGGGGCTCGTAAAGCTGAGGGCTGCTTTAATCGGTGTCACTCTGTATCTCCTGTAACTTGAGGTCAGCCCAGCACTCATCAGTCGTAATCCACCTGACTGAAGGAGAGGCAGGTACTCAAATCACCTTCTGCAGGTTACTCTCTCCTCTCAGACCGGGCTGCTGCTCACATTTGGTGGCTGACTCTCAGCTGTCTGTGCCAGGCACGGATACCTGGGTGCAGCTGGGTGAAGCAGGGGGTCACTGGTGACTCTGGGTGGCCTCAGCTCCACGCTCTCTGCAGCCAGCCACTGTAGGCCAGCCTTAGGGGTTTGTTGCATCTTTACTCCAATGTAAAGATGGCTTTGTGGAGTATTGAGGTGACAAATTAAAGAGGTAGTGCCCATATCTTCTTTAAAACAAAAGGAAAAAGAAATCGCCAGCTCTCCCACAAGAAGTTTGAAGTTTAGGTGAGGCTTTGAAGCATTTGCTTGGACAAAGGCATGGAGACCAGGTACCAAAACCAAAAGAAAAATGTACCCCAGTCTTTGTAGATGCAATCACTGCTCAGGATATTTGGCTACAAAGGCAATTTAGCAGAGGATAAATGCTACTCAGTAGTGATTACTAGAGGCAGCCATTCAGTAGAAAGCAAAAATCCCTGGGGAGGAGGAAGTGCAGAGGCCTGAGATGAGCTACTCCAAAAATCACCTTCTTGCTTCAGGTGCTGCAGTCTGTGCATGAACACTCAAAAATGAACTGGCGAAGATGTTGCTGGCTGAGGGTCCAGCACTGCCTGACGTGACGCAGGACAGGGCTTCCCTTCTACCTCAGAACAGCTCGGCCCTGCCTCGGGGTTTATGTGAGAGAGCCAGAAGGAGCAGAGATCCTGCACGGGAGCGGAGGGTCCCTGGTGCCTGCCGTGCCCGCTGCCTTAAGGAGGCCTCGAGCTTCGCGCCTGGGATTGAGCTGCTGTTGTTCCTCTGCACCTCCCTCGAATCCCCCTAAGCCAACACCCTTTGCTGAGACCGAAAAACATTTTCCAGACGCAAGCATGTGTACGTGTGTGGGTGGGTGGGGTGCAGGGGACTATGAAAATTTCAAGGCGAGGTATGACATCCTGGCTTTCTAAATATAGAGGACCTGAGCTGCGGCCTCTCTCACACGCTAGCAGCATGCTTTCTCTTTCGAAAGGCCCCCAGAGCAAACACTGCACTGGCTGGGAGCGTGAAAAAAGGAAAAAAAAAAAAAATTAAAAAAAATCCGTCCTGCGAGTTGATTGCAGCTCCCGGCGTTCTTGCGCAGAGTTGTTTTTTAGGCAGAGCTCCAAGCGGTGCCCACGCAGAGCCGGCCGGGCCAGCGAGGCGCAGATGGCCGTCACATGAAGGCTGGTGGCAGCCCCAGCGTGGGGCCAGGGCCTGGCGGTGCTTCCCCTTCGCCCACCAGCCCCTGGCCTTGCAGGGGCAGCAGGGAGGGAGAGGCGCACAGACCCTGGAGGGGCTGAGGATGTGACATTTTGGCTCCCCGTGAGGCGCCGCGTCTCGGTTCCCTTTTCGCTGCCGTTATTGTTGCTTCGGTATTTGCATAGCACGACATCCAAATGCCTCAGAGCCAGAGCAAAGTGGTAGCTGCTGCTTCTCCTTCTAAAAACCCGAGCAGTTATCCATGCGACACCGACACTCTGTGTGTGTCCGGGGCGGAGGAGAGGCATGACACCAGAGGGTTATGGCCTTTGGAAAAGTTCTGCAGAACTGAATTTAATCGAGACTGATGATCTCTAAGCCAAGCTATAAAATCCGGCGGAGAGTTATATCCCAGTAATAGACCCTATTAGAGGGTCTAGCGCAGTCTATAGAAAGGATCTCCTCTCTATTAAATTCTCTGGGGCTTGAGTTCTCATTTACACAAAGGGCCCTTTTAGCTGTGTAAAATGGCCATAAAGTAGGTGTAAAGATGATTGATGCCGTCTTTACAACCCGTTTACACTGGGAAAACAGTGTAAAGTGGCCGGGGTGCAAATGAGAATCACACCTGGGTTTGTGAGAGTAAATTACATTGAGCCCTTCGTGAATTCTGTGTGTCCATAGAGGTTTAATCCTACCCCTTTCCGTGGAATTCACCTAGAAGATAAATTTCCCAGACTTATAGAAAATTGTTTTCTTCTTCCACACCTCTGTGCTTTCCAAGCCTTTTAGTCGCAGTCTTTCTCCTGGTGCAGTCCATGTGGACTCTGACACTGGGAAAAGGCTGGGAGGTGTCTGGATATGCTGTGGTAGGTGAAAATCCTTTAATTAGTACTTTCCAAAATTCTTAATACAAGCAAAATGCACGTTGTAAAACCATACCCAGGGGGAAATCGGTTCCTAAACGTTCTGTGTCTGTTTCTCCATCTCTCCTGTTTTGATTTTATGCTCTTGAGATACATGAAAAAAAAAATAAAGAAGTTCATCTTTGCTAGATCAAAATGCCCCGTATTTATTCATTAAGCATCTAAACCACCAACAGAATACATGATGAATATTGCTTTCTTCCGGAGCAAAGGGTTAAGCTGCATCGTGCTGATTAGCAAACCGAATTGGTGGCTGGAAGTGGAGGGTGAGCTGATACGGAGGTGTACAGCTTGTTAAGTGGAGCAGGCTCTGTTATCCAGACCTCCCTTCTCCTCCCCGCCGACACGCCGAAGGCATTTACAGCAGCTCTGTGATCATCCCCACCGCGTCTGCCGTGCTCCAGAGCAGCCCCAGCAAATCCCAGCGCAGCGCTGAGCAGGCAGAGGCCAGGCACCGCCGGCCCAGCCCCATCCCACAGCCTCTGGGAGCCCAGCACCTCTGGGAGGTGATGGGAGACAGGGAGTGAAAACATGTGGGTGAGGCAGAGGTCAGAGGATTAAGGAGACAAAGGGCAGCTCTGGTGGAAATGCCGCTGGCGCAGGGCTGGAGGGCTGCACACAAAGCTGTCCCCTGAACAACAGGGACGTTTGGGATGGGCGGGGAGAGGGAAGCCTGCCCTGCTCTGCCAGCAGAGCCTTCCTCTTGTTGTGCCAGCCATCGGTGCAGTGGTGAGTGTGGGAGGAGGCCCCAAGGCTCAGCTGCCAGTCAGACTCCCTTTGATCCTTTCCTGCTTCTTATCTTCCATGTGGAGAGAGGATCCCACATTTTTGGCTGGAGGGAGGGACAGGTGAACCGAGGGCTGTGCAGGTAGGAGGAAGGTACATCCTCTGCCCTGAGCTTCCACAGGGAGCACGGCTGGAGGCGTGTGTGGGATGGGGGACAAACCTGAGCACACCA
Organism: Bombycilla garrulus; assembly: GCA_013400315.1. Taxonomy (NCBI): domain Eukaryota; kingdom Metazoa; phylum Chordata; class Aves; order Passeriformes; family Bombycillidae; genus Bombycilla; species Bombycilla garrulus. Next base: position 498,447 of record VXBU01000405.1, on the reverse strand, counting down.
TAAGGTGAGAGGCACCCCTGTGTGCCCCCTCCAGGCAGGATGGCCCTGGCACAGGTCTGTGAGCACTGCTGGCAGCACGTTCCACCAGGGCCATGGGAGATGGGCTGGTTCCAGCCAGGTCCGTGTGGATGGCCCCAAGGAAGGGCCTGACATCACCAACCCCACATCCCGCTCCTCTCCTGTCCCAGCTTGCCCCAGCAGTGCCTGGGAGGCAGACTGAGGTCTTTGGATGGGTGCTGACATGGGCACCCTTGCAAATGTGCCCTGCAGCCAGGCTTACGAGTGGTTGTTACTTTTAGGTGCAATAAAAAAAAAGTCATTTGGAACCCCTCATGTTCTGCAGCTCCTCGCTTTGTGGCTTGGCAGAGAGCACCTTGGTGATGCTATGTCTACTCCAGAGGCACTTTCCATGACTAAAACTCCAGCCCCTACACCCAGCAGTGTTCTAGGTGGGCCACAGGAGACTTCACTATGCTGTGATCTTCTGACCCTGGAGGCCTGATGGTCTAGCCCCTGGATAATGTGTGATCACCATATGGAAGACAGTTTTTTTCGGTAGGATTAGAGCTCCTTAGACAACTCAGTTTTTGCCAGTCTGGGTTTTGACTTTCTGATGGCTATTTTTGCAGCAGAAAGTTGGCTGGTTTTGTTTTTTTCTCTTTGAAGCCTTATATAAATTTCATTTGCTTCCTCCTAGCTAATGATTATGGCACAATTTTTCTGGCATGTGATTGCTCCGCCCCACCTCAGAGACATCCTTGTTCTGGCTGGGATCGGGAAATCCCTTGTCATGGCAGGGCGTGAGCACCAGCTGGCTTGCTCTTGCACAGATATGGATCAGGAGGCAGTGCCAAATGCTGCCAGTTAGGAGTTGCTCCTAAATTTAGATGTCCATGCTGTGCAAGTGGAAATGGCAGTTCAAGGGACAAACCAAAGAAGTTGTCTTGGTATAAGGCTAATAGGATGTAGAGCACTTCTAGAGCTGCACTTTCAGGGTGAAAAAGCACTGCTTGAATAGGCTTTGTTTTTCCATCCTCATTAAGAAATCATTATTCTGTTGCCCTCCTCATTATCAAAGATGCCTTTGGGAGACTGGCAGTCTCTTCTTGCTTCCCTCCCTCCACCCCATTTTAAAAACATTCATTGTTGCAGGGATATATCTTTCAGGGGTGTTGGCCCAACTCCACTGCTGGTGTGTAAGGCTGATTGTCTTCAGAGGAGTTACACCAAAAATGCATTTGGCCTTTTGTGCTTGGAGTATAATTGGTGGAACTGGCTAAAATCCGGGTTTGTCAGCTTGCAATTAGAGCAATATGGACATAGTTTGCAACGTGACTAGTGATTTAGGGTCCCTCTGCTTTAGGAGTTCAACTCTAGGTTCCTTAAACTGATCTTTTCTCCCCTCCAAAAAAATATATCTGAAATCTGCCTGGGGTCTCAAGCAGGGCCCACCAAAGAACCTTCAGTGAACTCACTCATATTTGTTGTTTATTAGTAATTGGGTTAGGTAGCCTTTTCATTAATCGCTCTGGAAAGTTATATGCATATTTTATATGGCAGCCATCGATATATTCACTTTGGTGTTGGTCTCAGCCTGCATTGGAAGAGGCCTAAACCTCCCTCATTACTTTCCTGAATGTTGAATTCCCACCAGGTTAGTGTGGATTACACCCAGAGCACCAAGATATGATATATTCCCAAAGCATGTTCCCACTGATATATGGAAGCAGTTTGGATCAGATCCTTATCTGGCAGAAACTGGCATAGCTTCTCTGAAGCAAGAGGGAAATGGACCCTATTTTCTAATGGCTGTAGCCTTGCAGATGAGTACCAAAGATTTTATCTATGGCTATTAAAGATCCTCTTTGGGAGACCATTTGTACAGCTGCATCTTTAGGACTCTGTGACCTCCAGCTAATCCCACAAGAGGCCTTTTCTCAAGAGCAGCCGTACGAAAAGCTCCTAAAATGATTGAAAAATAGATTCATTAAAGCTGAAAACCTTCAAGGGCCCATCCCTCCGTGGCGTCTGCGGTGGCAGTTCCCAGCCCTGGCCGCAGCCCCTGCCGGCCCAGGCCCTACACTTGCTGCCGCTGCCCTTCGGCAGCCGTGAGAGGCTGGAAGCGCGCGCCCACGTAGAAGACCTGGTATCGGTGCTTCCACACCACGAAGCACATCAGGAGGCACACCAGGGCTGCCACCAGGTTGAGAGCCATCTGCAGGAGGAGGTACAGGCTGAGCGTGCTGGTCAGGCTGCCGCAGTCGGCCGCGTCCTGGTACACGAAGGTGCGGCCGAGCGGGTCCGCAGGGTCCAGTTTGCACTGGCAGGACTCCCGGACGGCGTCGCAGGTGAACCTGGTCAGCTGCAGGTAGTGGTGTGCAGCAAAAGCCACTGCCAAAACACAGGCAACCAGAGCCAGGGCACTCAGGAGAAAATACAGCAGCTGAAAGAAAGGGGGAAAAAAAGGAGATGAACGCCCTTTTTCCAGCTTCACAGAGGTTGAGGAATGCAGCACGTGTGCTTTGCAGGGAATGCATACCCGCAATGTACTGTCTGGAGATTGGGTGCTTCAACAGCTGCAAGGCTGCTAATGATGAGAAGTTCAGGAGGTCATCTCAAGAGCTTGCCTTGCATGTTTTATGTATGTTTTTATATGGGCATTGCCTTGCAATTTTGAGGCCTGGAGAGAGCACCAAGGAACTGGTGTGTCTATATATCAAGAAGCTTTATAGGGAGTGAGGGAGCGTTTTCCTCTCCAGTCCTACCTGCATTGGCAGGACTCATGGTCATCAGCTGGGACAAATTAGTGCCTGGAAGCAGAGCTGAGCAGACTGAGCCTTGGGCTGCCATCTAACCCCAGGCTGTGCTGGGCTGTAGGTGTTTTTGAGACTGCTCATGTGTTATTCTCAGTTTGCATGTCCAAACAAATCTGATTTTTACTTGCAAATCAGGCAGTGGGGTGGCTGATCTCCCACTTGTGGCCCTGTGGATGCAGCCAGCCTGTTTGCTTCCCAGGTCCCACTGCGGAATGGGAATGCAGATCTCCACAAGAAAGTGTGTGCTGTGCTCAGTCTGGTTCCAAAACCTATCCCATAAACATGTCTTTTGCAGGCATGAAAGGGCAGCAGGCACCTTTATTTTCCCAGTGCTACAATGTGAGAAGGACAAGGGTCTGCTTGTCACCTCCCCTGCTCCTCACAACAGTGTCAGCTTAAAAATAGCATGGCTTTTATCAAGGGGAGCTCTGCAGAGTCCACCCCCACAAACTGGCAGCAAGTCAGAGCCTTTGACACTCCGGGATTCACCTGAAAGCTTTGGATACCAGCACATATGGACTTCCCTTTGCTTTTGATAGCTGGAACTGGCAGTTGCTGCACTGCGTACAAAATATGTGTGAATGTATATTAAAATCATGTTCTGTGTTTAGCCAAAATTGCATTTTTTTGGTTCTGTTCAGCACTGTAAAAACATTTATTTTCCTTGGCGTCTTATCTGTCAGACACATGGCATAGTTGGGAATCTGTTATTTTAAACAGCCCCTTCTCTCTCTCTTTCTCTCCCTTAACCTCAGAACTGCAAGCAAAATATCAATATAAAAGCATTTTTTATGACCTTGAAACTCCAAGTATGTATGTCTTGATAAAATTCACACTCCTGGTGCATTTGTCTTATATCTACTGTGTGAATCAATCTTCTGTTTGGTTGCCAGCTTGAAAAAAAATTGTTGGGATTATTGCAGGTCCTGAAGCACTATGTACATTTTCCCCCTCGTATCACCAAATTCTTACTGAAATATCTTAGTTTCCAAGACTTGGCTGCTATTAAATTTAATTACATCCCCTGTGGCCTTGAACCAAGAGCAGCTTCAAAATGCGGGTGGCTCTTATTAAACACAATTACTTTGCCCCCACCGCTTTCAAGGGAAGGGTCCATGGGAAGGGTGAAGCTGGAAAATGGGGCCACCTCCTCGTATGAAGCATACAGAAGATGGAGTGCTGCTGACTGATGGACCCCCTCCAAACCAAGATGTGGCAATTCATAAGCCAATGGCATTGTTTTCAAAGATGCTGCAAATGTGTTCGATGGGTAAACAGAAAATGGACAGACGTGGGTTGTTCTGTGATATAGAAGTGCTGGTGGAAGTCCCTGGATTCAGCCCAGCAGAAGACAGAATCAGGCCTCCTTAATAGATGAGATACTAAGCCAAGACTACACCATGTGCCTGATTCTCCCTTGGCAGGTATTTTATTTAGCTTCTATCCAAAGGCAGGACACAACAGCCTAATCTATGCTCCAGGTACACTGAGGGAGAATTTGTCTGTTGTGTTCCTAAAGGGAAGGAAATCTCAGAATCTGAATACACAGGCAGCTCTTATGATAATCTTTGGAGGCCAAGGGAGATGCATGGGGGACACAGGGCAATTTCCAAAAAGCTTATTAATCTCACAAGATGTTTGCAGAGGAATCTCTCTGCGAGCTGCTGAAAATGAACACGTTTCCAAATATCAAAGGTGAGTCAAATGCAAGCACAGCCTCTGAGGGAGCACAAGACAGTGAGTGCTGAGATTCCATCAGCAGATTAATCACATGCCAGACCTGGAGGCAACTTCAGCATCACAAATACAACTGCGTGGTGCGGTCTGCCCAGGAACCAGGACTTGCCACTGGAAAACTGGTTTTTAACACCTTCAGAGAGATAGGCGCTGCAATTACCGCTTAAAAAGAAGGAGAAAAGGGAAGTGGGGAGAGACAGTGTACGATGAGGTCAGAGCACAGCAGCTCATCCTGCTTCGTGTTCCTCATATGAGGAAGAGACATTTTAGCAATGTTTACTGGCAATAGTTTTCCTCCGTGACTAAACTGAAATAAATAACGGGAAGATGGATTAAGTTCCTCATGGGAAAGGCTCCTCATAGTTACCAGAGGTGAAAGCAGAGGGGTTTGCAGAGGTGGATCAGGAGGCCCTTTCTGAGGGCGGTGGTGGCTCAGACGCGAGCCCCTGCAGGGAACAGGAGCCGTGGTGTGTCACAGTGTGGGCTGGGTGTGAGTGAGCAGAGGGTGTCACTACCCTGGAGGGTGCTGTGGGGAGGACCACAGGGAGTGATCTGTCAAACGTCAGCACAGAGCCCAGGAAGTCCACAGGACGGCTCAAGATTTTCCTGTGTGGCCCTGGCTGTTGCTGTCCGCCCTGAAGGGTACAGCCACCCTCCCTTTGGGTGGCCTCCCTTTCTCAGGGACACATGGCGTGCTGTGGGTACCCACAGCAGTCTCAGGAAGGGACTTCTGCCGAAAGCAGTTCTCACACCTCCCTCTTTAACAGGATCCAGGGCTCATGCAAGTGTGAAATGAAAGAAGCAGCTGCCGAGAGGGAGGAAGGCGGAGAGGACTGCACAGGTCTCCTCCTGTTTGGCACCCTGAGGGAGTTGCTCGCAGTGGTCAGAGGGTCACCTTGGGGGTTGACTCAAATCCCCCAGGCTGCTGTGTCTCTGTGTGTGTGTGTGTGTGTGTGTGTGTGTGTGTGTGTGTGTGGTCTGCCTCTCACAGTGGTCATTGGGTTGTGCAAGGGAACCGGGGGTGCTTAATGCACTCCAGGGAAGTTCAGCCAAGACTTTCTGTAGGATGATGCTTGGCTGACGGGAACCAGCCACCATTGTGAGGGCAGGACCTGGGCCAGACCCCTAAGGACAGTCAGAGCAGACTGGGCTGAACCCAGCTGCAGTGCTTGATGAGGCATCAGGCCCTCAAGGAGAGAAGAGCAACCCTCTGAACAATCTGTCTCATGACTGCAGTCTTGCATCCTCAGCCTTGTCATAGCTAATGCTCGTTTTAAGTTCAGAGACAGCCTTTAACTGAAATTCGAAGATTTGAGAAGTGATACTGGAGGTGTAGGTGAGTCCTATGTGATCAGAGCCCTGGAGGAGAGTTTTAGCTCCTGCTTTGTTGAAATAGGTATGAGCCCTTCAGACAGAAGCCATTTGTCCTGTTATCCCAAACTGCGGGCTATCAGCTCCCAGCAGGGACATGGGACAGGAGAGGTGAGCAGCCCGGGAATGATGGAGTTCTGTGGCGCGCTGCAATAGGAAATGCTGGGAAGGGGGATTTTGGGGAGGATGCTGCCTTGGGTAAGCAACAGTCCCTGGGCTATTGACTGAACCAGGGAGATTTAAGCTCTAATTCTGCCAAGCGACGGGGAATGGCCCATTTTGCATCACCTCGGGAGCAATTCCAAAACGTCTATTTTCCTACGGGGAACCATGGCTCACATTCCTTACCGTCAGGGTGGGTGGCAGAGACATCTGAGCTGCCCAGCCCGACATGCCGTTCCCAAGACGAGGGATGACTCCCTTCCTGCCTGGATGCCAAATTCAATTTAATGCCGCGGGGCAGGCAGTAAAAAGCCTGGCGTGGCAGCCCCCGCCCAGCCCAGTAACCTTCCTTGGGGACAGAAAGGTGACGGGAGGGACAATGTAAAGGCAGCCACAGGGCAGGCACAACTGCTCTTCTCCCTTTTCTTTAAGTACGGGAGAAGCTCGAGAAAGACACAGAAGACACACCGGGGACTAATTTCTAAGGGAGGATGGATGCCAGGGCTTGAAAAGCTGCTCCTTGCATTTTGTTTCCTTCTGCCTTTTTCCAGTAAATAATCACTGTTATTTTGTGCTGCTTGCGTCGGTATTTTTCTCGGTTATTATGTGTCTGCAAAATATTAAGAGCCCTGAAAATTACAATAATAAGGAAAAATAGCCCGGGAAAAATGGTGTTAAAAACAAGCGTTCTCAGCCTTGCTCTTCTAGTTGCTCACCAGTGTCAGTGGAGCAGTTTTGGAGGCAAAGGTGGGGTATGGTGCAGTTCCTGCAATGCTCAGATGGGAATTTGCTCTGTGGGAGAATGCATTCCCCATCTTTCCCAGTACTTTCCCATTAAATATTAAAACTTGGTTTAAGTGGACTCATTTCATGCCACCCTACTTCTTATGTTGCTCACTATCTTCATTTAATCTGTTTAAAATCTCTGAACACTTCCCAAATTATTCCAGCTTTGTCTGTATTCCTAAACCGTGATTAATAAAATGCTATCTTGTTCTGATTTGAAATGTTACTAGATTTTCCCCTTTATAGGATACAGTCTCTTCCTTGGCTGCCTGGAAAGTAACAGAAAACCATTCCTGCGTTTCAGGTGGATTTTCACTTCTTTTCCGGTGTCTTAAAAATATTGCCTGTATCAATGTTTTCTGATTATATTTAATGACATGAGAAATAAAAAGCAAAAAACAAAAAGCAAAAACAAAACAAAACAACAAAAAAACCCCCACAAAACAAAACAAAAAAAACCCCAAAACAAAAACTAAAATAAGAAATTTTAAAAAATGTTAAGGTACCTTCACTGTGAACTGGGCACATGTCTTCTCATCGGGTTGGTACGAAATACAAAGCATAACAAATCCCACTAAGGCCACCACACAGACCTGCAAGGGAAGAGATGTAAAATGTATCAAGGTTAAAAAAAATCTACAAAACACAATTTATTTTTTTTTTTTTTGCCCCCAAAGCAGGACACATTTCTATGTGTGCAGGACCATAACTCAAAAAGCAGTGTGGAAGCAAAATCATCAAAGACACAGCACAGCAACAGCCCCCAGGATGTGTGTTGAGTTTTTGCCCATACAACCATCAAAAAAGAGCAGAAGTCCTCTGAAGTTGGGCTTGCAAGCCCAAAGAGCACCATCCTATGTAGATCTAAGTGCTGACAGGGTTTTTCTGTCACCCATGCAAGTTTTAAATCGTTAAACTATGGCTGCCCCTGGGTAAGAAGCAGCAGAGTTTATTGCAGAGGCTTTCACCCGCTTCTGGAGTGGACACCTTACTAAAGAAGATATCCATCTCCTCTGCAATCTGAAACTGTGTTTTAGCCCTTTGGCAGTAATTGCTGAAGGTTAAAAGTAATGGGAAAGTATTTGCACATTTGTTTATTCATTTAGCCATCTTTATTATTAATTCTGGATTTATCTGCAGGAGCAAGTGCTCACAGGTTATCATTTTCAAGGTAAGAAGGGAAGATCCTCCTCTGAGGAACTGGCCTGGTAAATGTGATTTGCTTTTTTTGTGTTTAGAAAACACTGTGTGTCCCCACACTGTGCAGAGCATTCCAGTCAAGTGCCCTCCTCTCCCACTTTTTGGAGGATCAGCCAGCAAACCTCACGGGAGGACCTAGGAGCAGCAGACTGCTGCTTTTTGGCAGTTCATCCCCTGGATGGAGGAGCTGGGTACCAGCTCCAGGGGAGGGCTCCCTGTGGGGCTGGGCATGAGAGAGGCTGCTGGCAGCTGGAGCTGTGTTTGGAGGAATCTGTGCATGTTTGAGCTGCCTTGGAAAAACAGGGGAGTTGGTGGCAGGCGCATGTTTTTAAATGACCCTTCAAATCACAACTTCAAAAGACATTTTAGGTGTGATGAGCCTTAGTGGGGACTTTGGATGAGATCAGGCACTGTTCTTTCAGAGATCCTCTCTACATGCAGGGCCAGGAGCAAGTCCTCCTCCCTGCTAGGAGCATCTTCGTTATAAATGACAGCTGTTAAATTCTCAGTGACTACAGCAAAATTCTAATTATTTATATTTTTTTTACCCCCTCCATTTTACTTCTGAAGTTTGGAAGAGTTGTCATTAATCTGAGGCTTTCTGCTTTCCTGGAGTAGTGGGATTTGCCCTCTTTGCCTTTGCCTGGGTGGGGCTATGCCATGGAGATGCCTGCAGGAGTGTGGGGCTCTGTCATGGCCCCATCCCCACCTTCATGCCCTGGAAGTGCTGCTCACATCCAGATTTCCAGCTCCCTGTGAAAAATGCCCAGCTGAGCTTTTGGAAGTAATGAACGAACACGTTCCTTTTATGACCTGTTGCAGAAAGTATCAAACCTTTTGCATCTGCACTGCTGGTGCAAGGCCCAAGACAGCAGCCCTGCAAAGGAGAAGTGCCTCCCAGCACTCACAGAGCCCTGTCCCTCAAGAACCTGGGTGGTTAGCAACACTTTTCCCCATGAAGTTTTATTTCATGTCATTTCAGTGGGACATGAATAGGAAGTATTGCCCGAGAACATTTCTAAAGAATGCGTCACTATTATTTACTCCTTTCCATGTCATGTGTATTTATATTCTGGTCCTGTGACTTACACACGGCCTCCAATTTATTTGTTTCTTTCTTTTTATTGTTGACAGCCATAGCTGACAGGGTTGTCTGGGGAAAAAACAACCTTTCTTGTCAAAGGTCCTTCAGTGCTGGGTTTTTTCTGCCCTGTAGTGCTTCTGTGTGACTCAACCATGTTTTATTTCTCAGGATTAATTGCCTATGTCCTTAGTCCCTTGCACTGTATATTAATCTTTTAATTCAATTAATATGCCCATGAAACTTAAATCTTAAGAGATCCTATTGCTGATAATATCCAAATGATAAATTCCCCCAGTGCCAGTAATGGGTGAAGGAGAGAACCTGCAGCAAGAACTAAAAAAAAAAATTCTTGAACACACTTTCTCAACATCATATCCCCAAAATTCATGACGAATCATAGGGGCTTCTCACATCAAAGCTGGACCTAAGTATTTTCAGGATCTGCTGCTGAAGGGTCTTGTTATGAGCAATAATCAAATTTGCTTTGCTTCAGCTACACTAGTGGGCATTTACACTTGCATGGACTGCGAGCCAGATTTGCCTCCAGGTGACTGCCATGAGACATCATGGGACTGTTCCCACTCCCTCCTTCCCCTTCCATTTAACCACAGAAGGCCAACAGAGCTGCATTCATTTCCGAGGGCAGAGACCAAGGCTGGAATTTTCTCTCTGCCATCAAGTGCCTCGGAGAACTTTTGCAAAACTCCTGCTGGCTTCACACGTGGCAGGATCAGACCTCCCTCTTCAGAAAGCTTCCCATACAAAGGGCTGTCACTTAAAAGGAGCTCCATTCCTGCACACGCTTTCTAAAGGTCCTCTGGGATTTAAATGATATACTCAGGGACACTTGAAGAGGCACATTTGTACAGAGGTATTTATAAAGGATTACACTGGGTCAGGATTCCAGCACGTCTTGGCCGGGATATTTTGGAAAGCTAAAGTATTTTTTTATAACGACACAGTAACTTTTTTTTTTTTTTTTTTAAACCAGAGATGTGTGGCTGAGAGTTATGACCCACATATGTTTAACATTTCATCTCTTTAAAGGTAAATTCACTCCTTGGAGGAAACCAAAGCGTGGAACGTTTATATAGGAAACAGCTCTATGCTGCTATTTTATACATTATTAATGGATCAGCTTTGAATTACACCTGTGAAGTGTAACAGAATAACTATAAAATCCACTGGTAAGGATTTTTTAGGAGCCTCTAAGTAACTGTAACAGCTGCAGGTGTGTTACAGGTGCCGTGGATGCTGATTGCTAAGCAGCATTAGGTAATCCTGCATCCCTGTGCTGCAGGAGCCACTTCCACATCCCAGTGTGAAGCACACATTTCCCATGCCTTATTGACTGAGCACGCAACATAAAATGCAGTTGAACACACTTCAGCATGTGCTTTCCACCAGTCGATGTGCATTTGTTACACAAATGAAACAGACTCTCTGAGACCTGTAGGATGGCACTTAATTAGATCAGCTCTGGTCAACTGCTATCCAGAAATCTAGGAATTTGCATTTCTGTGCATATTTCAACTCGAGTTTATTTCAAGATCCTACTTCAAAATTTCCATATGGACTAACACACCCCTTGCCGAATAGGTAGTGACGTGAAAGGTTATCCAAGGGAAGAATTTAATTTTGGAAAGTGCTGCCTAGAAAAAGACCCAAATGTGATACAGAAGTATTTAGGAAAGGTAAAGATTTCATTTTGCTTAAGGCATACCCTGTAAAATCCTCCCAGTTCACAACCCAGGGGAACAGCTATTTACTAATACTGGCTGAGGAACTTAAATATTTAGGCTGTACAAAATTTTTAATAACATTTCTTTTTTCAGAGAAGCAGTAGACGTTCCTCCCATTGGGCAGAAACACCCCAGGGCTGAAAAGTGACTTCAGAATTACTGCTTTTTCATGCCACAATCAAAATAGGAGGAGAATTTTTCCAGCTTGCTCCCTCCCCAAAGAGGGCAGAAACCTGTTGTCGTGTTATCCCATCTGCTCCTGCAAGGATTCAGCACAAGGTGTATGAGGAGCACAAGGACACCCCGTGGCAGGGATGAGGAAGGTTGTGTGTAATTAGGGGAAACATGAACACGTAGGGCACAAATTTCCGCTGTGGTTTGCACTCATTATCTTTGCACGCTGACATATTCATGTGGTTTGCTTTATTCCGACAGATTTCAAAACCACAGATTGCTCTAATCTGTCTCCATCTCTCCCCTGTATGCTTGTGAAACTGGTTTTCCTTTTGTTATTGCTACAATTATAGTTCAAATGTAGAATAGGTGGTTTTCTCCAGCGAACTACCTCCTACCCAGAGCATCTTGAAAGCCTTAGCTGGTAAAGCAGGAGGGTTGGGAACATCCACCAAGAAATGAAGGCAGGAGACAAAAACTTGGCTCTAAGGAGCATCTTGGGTCCGTGCCACATCACAAGGCAAATGCTGCAAACACTCACAAAGACACAGTATAGCTCTTTATATGGGAGCTTTGTTAACGAGAACCTCCTGCCATAATTTTTAGGGGCAGAAAGCAAACACACTGCAGGACAAAACTTCTCCCAGGTACATCTTGCAAGGCCACACAGCAGTGCTGAGACCCACAGGAGGACTCTTCCTATTTAACAAGAGTATGAACTCAAACTTCAGGAGGAAAATTGCTGTTTATAGAATTAAGAAAACATTTCCATTATGGACAAGTTATTCTGTAGTTGCTCACTTGGAGACACGGGGGAACTTTCTGTTTTTAGGGACACAGTTAAAGAATGATTTCTTGCAGCTGTCTCTGGAGTTCCTGGCTCCCCCTCACGGGTGATATTTGGTTTGATGGTTCTCCCACCTTATCAGATATGCCAAGGCTTCACTTGTGTCTACACCTTTCTACACCTTTGGAGAATCCACTTCATCTACCAAATCTAACACTCCCACTGGACAGAGATTTTGATGCAGGAAAGAACCTGTCCCTATTGGCTTCGCCATTATAAACTTGGATCACCTCTGGTGCCAGGCATCTCTAGAGGCTCTTGCAGACAGCAGCACTGAAGTTCAATTGCTTTATGAGGTTTGAGGAAGCTGTGATGAAAGTTGGTGCTGCAGGCAGCTTTCACTGCCAGCCTTCATCAGCCTCAGGTCAGCCTGGGTCTCACTGTCATGTGTGAAAGAAGCCTGTCTGCAACACAGAGGTACTGTGCCCTATTTTTTTTTTCTTTTTTACCCCTTATAGACTTCTTGTTAAATTTAAGGACAGTTTAGTTGCATACAAGTTACTTCCAGAAATAATAGCTATAATAATAATAATGACAAACATGTATATTGTGGTTGCAGGCAAAGGCCATCGTCATCATCTAGGAAATCACTCTTTTAACAGCCATAAACCCCACAATAACTGCCCATCCCAGCCCCACCTACAGAATAAAATAATGATGTCTTTACTACAGGTCCCTTCAATGCATACCATGTGATAACACCCCTGCCAGATCCACAACTTTCTCTTAAATCCTGTAAAGTCATCAAAACCTGCAAGAGCATCCACAGCCAAATGAAATGCTATTTTTTCCATAATGATCTTTGCTGTTTAGGTCAGTTGCTCATCACTTGTGCTAAGGTAAGATTTAATTCCCCCAGCAAAGGCTATGGTCGCTCACACAGCCAGGAGCTGCAGCAGCAGTCCATTGCTGCTGTTAAACCAGAAATTCAGCTCTGGCTGGACAAATGCCTGAGGGATCAAAAAAATAAAATAAAATTAAGAGTGCACAGAGCCAGCAGTGATTTTCAGCCTGAGAAGTGCAGCACGGCTGAGAGTACTCGTGAACACCACTCGTGGTTTTGGGTGTGTCTGTGACTATGAAAGCCACCATCTCCATAGCCATGAGGCGACCTGGGCTGGGGAAACCTGTTTGATGTCCCTCTCCAAATTTTACCCAGGCTTTTTTCACAAATTCCAGCCAGCAATTCTGCAGTTGAACTGTGGGCTTAGCCACAGAGGGGTCCAGGATTAGACCAGCCCCTGGCCAGGTATCAGACACACCTCAGGTGTGCAGTTACCTTCTCAAACCATTCCTTCAGGATGTTTGAACACTTCTCCCCATCAAAGTTTTCCACTCTACACCTGAGCAAAATGAAAATGTGAATTTCAGTTAATCAATGAATAGTTACTCTTGGAAGAGGATGAGATTTAATGGCAGAGGGTTCTGAAGGGTCCTGCTCTGGTGCTACACACAGCTCTAAACAAGCACCGGCCTCTTCTTCAAGGCAGTCCTGCCCATGGCTAATTGAAGCTAGCCTATACGGAAAAAAAAAAAAAGGATTCCTTTGTGACTTTTTGATGGCTACTTTAATGGCACCAGGTTTTAAGAGTCACCTTCTATTAGAAATTGAAAACAGTTTTCCTAAAAACAAGCAAACATTATAGAGACATAAACATTTGTGACTCCAGGTAAATGAGAGCTGATTGAGCTGGTTTTTCAGCTGGTTTAAAAGTCTGCCTGCCTTTTGCACCACACAGCCCCGTGTCAGCCTCACCTCCACCAGGGCAGAGAAGCCAGTGCTTGAGCGCTGATGCTGAAAAGCCACAAGCCATGGCCGTGCCTTGAGTAAAGCTCAGGGATTCTGGCCTGGGGAAATACCTGGGGAGATGCAGAAGGGCTGGAGCAGGGAGAAGTGTCAGAGCTTCTGTGCTGGGGGCTTAGCCCGTGGCAGATCTTTTTGTGATAAAATCAGTCACAGCTGGAGCCACAGTTGCTGCCTTGAGCTGCTGGTGAACCAGATTTTTAAAAATGTTTTTAAAAGTCCTAATTTTATGAACATCTATACATATACATTTAAAATAACTTCCTGATAGAAATAATAAACACCCTGGATAATCATTTCTGATGAGCACTTCTGTAACTTTCTTAACTCCCTGAGTCTGCAAAACAGGGCTGAAAAGGGAGCTTGCCCATGAAAACTCTGATACTCTCCACTTTTGATCGCAGTGGAAATAATCTAAAGTAGGTTTTTCAAGGAGAAATACATCATTACTCCTTCTGGGTGTCAAAAGGCCACAAGCTAATGAAAAAGAATGAAAAGGATACCATTAATATCCACTGTCTCTGCAACACTTTTCATCCCAGGATCTCAAAGCAAGGGGTGACGGATGGCCACTATTAACCCCACTTTGCAGGGGAAATAACAAAGTCTTAGCAAGGTTAAGTAACTTGTCCAAAGCTCTGCACCAAGCCCGGGGCAAAACACAGGAAAAACTAAAGCCCTGCACTCATGAGTGGGTTTATGAAGAGTTTGTCCAAGCTCCTGCAAAGCAGCAAGAAGGAGGAGACTGCCAGGGAGTCCCGGTTGCAGTTTGGGGAGCTCAGGACAGGTCTCATGGGAACTGCTTCAGACCTGGGCACCTTCACTGTAACTGGCTCCAGGCAACTGAAACAAATGCTACATCACTGCTTTTAACTGCACTTTTCTGCCTGTCCTCAGCAATGGGGGAGAGGCTTTTTATGGGGAATAGGTTGCTGAAGCTGAAGCAGAAGTGGTAAATCCTGTAGGCTCTGTGGTTTCTGTCCATAAAACTTTCCTTTGCTTTCTGACCTATGTCCCATTTGGACTAAATGCATTTTGGTTTTAACTGGTTTTCATGGTGAAATGCTCTTGGTGCAAAGCAAGTTGCATGGTTTCCTTCTGCAGGGGCTCAGGACGGAAGGGCTGATGCTCTGGGGAGGGAGCCCTGCAGGCTGGGAGTCATCCTCCACTCCCTGTCAGAGGATCACTGGCCACATTTATTCCCCAGGATGGTGAACCCAATCCCTGGCCTGCTCCAGCCTCACAAACCTACACAGTCAGGTTTTGAACCCCTTTCATTCAGACTGCCTTGCCTGGTTTTCCTTGCTAGCACTTTCCACTGACTGCTCCTCTGAAAACTGTTCCTTTCCATTCATGGTAGTGCACCAAAACACTCAATTTTCAGCAAGGAATGGTGTCACCATTTTGCCACTAATAAAGAAATAAAAAATAGCTTTCAATCAATCAGGGTCTATTTAACACATTAGCAAATTTCCTTCATTTTTCTGTCATCCTGCATTAACAGCCGTGGGGTCAAATCCAGCCTGGTGTAATTCCAAAGGAGTAACACCAGGAATGAGCTTCACCCATTATATCTAATGTTGCTAAAAAGATCTCGATAATAGATTTTTTAAGTTCTTAATTCAGAATACTAATCAAGTCCTTTAAAAAGAGCACTTGAGTGGGATGCTACTAAAACAAATATGCTCTGGTATTTTACACCACCATCTTTCTGTCCTGTTGCTCATTTCTGTGTGAATTTATAAGTTTTGGGAAGTCATTTTCTGCCATGAGGTTTGCTCTCGAGCAGCACATGGGCCATCCGTCCCCTATCTAACACCCTCCATGCGGTCCAAAAACCAGCCCACAGGACGTCCAGCCACATGCACATCCCATTCTGTTTATGGACTGGTTTTCCCCAGCTCTCCGGAGGCCAGTCCTCAGCACAGTCCCCACCACACAGCTCACCAGCAGCACCCTGTGACTGCACACCTGGAATTTCCAGCTCAGCACAGTGGCACCGAGCCCCTCCGTGGAGACACCACAGCACAGCAACAAGGTAAATGCAGCACCGTGTGGCACCTCCTGCCTTTTGCCCCTCAGATGCGCTTTACTCTGCTCCCATGGCACCGCAGCCAATGCCCCACAGGCTCTGCAGCCGGGAGGTCTGGGGCTGCCCCACCACTTCATCCTCGCCTTTCTAGCACCAGTTTCCTTTTCACTTCCCTCTGGCCTGGTGCCAGATCCCTCCTTCCCTCCTGTTGGGGCTGAGGGGACAGGAGAACAGCGTGGCTGCCCAGGAGCCTGCCCGGCCGTGTGTCCCCAGCAGACAGTCCCTGTCATCACCCTGAGGGTAAACTGAGGGGCACCAAAAGCCAATTTGATCCAGAGAGGAATCAAAGCACGCTCAGTGTGCTGGTGACAGCATCTCAGCAGAGACCCCCGGGTGAGAGTCACCATCTGCCTCAGGGCGTAGGTGCAGTCACCCTTCCCCACGGGGCAGCCCACAGCCTGCGCTGCTCCTCCCGACAGCCAGGGCACCTTGCAGCAGGAACCAAAACTCCCACAGTCCCAGGAAATGTTTCCCCACAGATTATCCTGGCTGGCGAATGCAAAACATGACCACCAACCACAGCTGAGAGCTGAGTCTTGCTCCAAGTCGGGAATTCGCTCAGGAACACACATGGAGAATTATTCCTGATTTTCAGGGGAGAGCTCTGAAAGTGACTGAGCTTTGCCTCTTGTGGGCATCTAAATGTCACCACTGCTGGCAGCTGCTGCTAAAAACAACAGGGGTTAGAGCTCTGTTTTCAGAAAGCAGCAACTTTGGTGGGGTTTCAGGCCTCCCCAAGGGAGGCCAGCCATTTGTGGATGTCTCAGATGAATGCTGCTTGGGCACTGATGACATTCACATGGGCCAGGGGCTCTTCATGGCTTTTCTCATATCCCTGGCTGTATATTAGTTCAGTCCAGCTCACTCTTTCCCCATTTTTTTCTAGTGGAAAAGCTATTTCAATCCTGTGATAGCAACAGTGCTGTCTGGAAAAGGCATAACCTGACCTCCAGAATCCTCAAAATAAACAGGAGCAGTGAACATGCCACATATTGCTATTTTATCATCTGTATTCCCCCCTAGTTTGCAGCAGCCAGAACTTCCCAGGAGGAAATTCCTCTTCCAAGCCAGGGCAGGCTCTTGCTCCACAAAACACCACTAAACTCTTGGATACCTCTTCAGGCAGAAGAGAAACATGAAGGGATGAGTCAGAGGAGCTCAGGCCCTGTTCCTTCCACCCTCTGAAGGGATGCCCAGCAGGATTAACACAGCAAACCCCAGTGGGGTCAGGTAATCTTCTAACAACGAATTACATTTACAGAAGATCCTCCCATAGCTGTTCAGTGCTTCAAGAAATCTTTTCTCTAAGTACCTAGACACGAATTTATTTGCTGGGAATTCTTACAGTCTGACAACACCTACAACTGTGCTAACACATCAGGGCACACTTTCAGGACATATTTTCCTGAAACTTGTTGCCTAGGGGAGAAACCTGCATGCTCAGTTATATCCATGGCCTATCCCAGGCTCACAATCACTGACCCTGTCCCTCCACAGGCACACCTCTTGTCCCCGAGCCCACAGCCAACAGAGTCACACCACGGATGGCATCACACACCCCTTCCCCACCTCTGCAGGAGTGGCTGCTGCTGGGAAACAACCCAGGCTTCCCCAGCAGGGATGATTTACACCCAGCAGGACGCTGCCCTCTGCCCAGTCCCCCCAGCCCACGTGGCGAGGCTGGCATGTCACTCCAAAGTGACTTGGCAGGAGCCACCAGCAGGCCCTGGGAAGGGCTCCCTGTCCCCGCCACGTCCACCAATGCCATCCCCTTCCCCGTGGCCACGTGCAGTGAGGAGCAGCAGCGGGAAGAGGGTTAAATCCCTGCGGGTCTCCAGCACAGCACTGCGAGACAGACATTGCTCTCCTCGCCTAGCTAAAAGCTGTGAGTTACAGAGTTGTGCTCTCACTTCCAAAACCTGATGGTTATGGTTTGGTGGGCAAAGAGGGTAGGCAGCACAAGAAATTAACATTTTTTTTCAGCAGCACCAGGCAGGAATTCACTGCAAAGCACAAGCTAATGCATACATCCAGTGAACAGCAACCCTGTATTTTATTTCAGGTCTGTTGGGTATTGCAGGGAAGAATACGAAAGGCTGTGTTATTCTGCAGGAGCGGTTTTCCTTGGGAGAGTATAGCCAGACACTTAATCCCAGGAATATTTATAGTTAGCATAACTCAAATGGTGTCGTGCATGCAGTTGGTTAGTCTAAAGTGGAGCGTCATGCAGCTTGCATTAATGCTGGCAAAGGCACTTTATGGAGAAACAGACTTTATGCTTACAATTATCCCAGCCCAATATGGAGTGTCTCTGACTAGCAGAGAGGAACTGATGCCGGCCATAAGGAAGCCCAGCACTGTTACAGAGGTGCCTAACGCCAGCTGCAGCAACGCAAACAGCAGCGGGAAACGGCAGCCACAACAAGTGTGGGATTCCTCCTCCTGGCCAGATTTGGGATCCCCCTTGGCTTTCTTCTGCTTCTTCTTCTTCTGCATCGCGGAGTCCTGCGCCGAGCCGGTGTTTTTCTCCCCTCCGGGTGCCTTCCCTGTCTGGCTCTGGCTACTCGGGGACGTGCTGTGCCGGGCTTTCTTCTCCTCCTTTCCCATGCCGGAGGACTTTGGGCTTTCACGTGCGTGTGTGTGTGCTCACGCCGGTGGGGGTGTGAGTTTTCTGCCCCCCAAAGCTTCGCTTTGTGCCGGCTGAGTTGTTCCTGGTATTTGAATCGAGGAGGCTGAACAAATATGGAAAACATTTGGAAGCAGATTGTCAGAGCTTCGAAATGCCACATATAGCCCGGAGAAGGGGGGGATGCAAGGGGGGTAGCGAACTGCCAACGTGCAGGCGCCGGCTGCGCGCACACAGCGCTGGGCGTGTGCGCTCACACACGGCTCCACAGGTGCGAGCGCACCTTCGGGGCTCGGGAATTCCGCACCGCCGGCTGGTGAGCAGCAGGGAAATCTGCCTCGGCAGGGAGCTGGGAACGCTCCGGTGCCTGTGCAGGGGGCAGGCAGGCAGGAGCTGATGGCACCGTGGCTGCCCTGGGGGTTACCGGCAGGCAGAGCGTGGCTCGGGGCGCCCACCCCGCACCGTGCCCGCTCCGCACACCCGCTGGACCACTTCAAACACGGGCGTCCCGCTGGGAGGGAGTTGATTGCGGGTACGGAAACTACGAAATTAATACAAATGAAAATACCAGGTCATGTCCTGGGGAGCCAAAAGGGATCGTGGCACTTCCCAAAAGTTGCAAAAGCACAGCTAGGCATGTTTTATGGCGAAGCAGACAGGGACCAGCAGTGAGGACTGGTGCTTCTGGGCAGGCAGTGGCAGAGCATGGAGCAAACAGCTGCTGAGCGTGTTTCCAGGGCTGCAAGTTATCCATACCAGGAAGATTGTTTATGTTACCTAAAAGACACAGGCATGTCTTATTGCGGACATGTGGTCACTGCACTTCGTCCATATGTGGGCTCAGGCTGGTGCTCGGGGACAGCACAGCAACAGAAGTGGTGGAATTTCTCCTGAAATACTCAAAAAGTGCTCTGTGGCTGAATCCAGCCCTGGGAGCGCTGGCAGAGCCTCTCAGACACTGGAGGGGCTCACCCATGGAAATGCCAGCAGGACTGGGGTCTGCAGAGACTCAATTCTGGCTCTGTGAAGAGGAGGGAGCAAGAAGAGGTGGGTGCTGAGTGCTGCTGTGCCGGGGCTGTGCCCTGAGTTCAGCCAGGCCACGGTGCACAAATCCTGCAAGGGAAGGCCAAGGGAAGCAGGGAGGCTGTGGGAAGCTTGTGCTTAGCTCAGGCCAGAGGAATTATTCAAAAGCTTAGGGGTAAACAGGTGCTTAAATGCTTTGCTGGGCCGGGGCCGAGTGTGTACAGCCTGATGTACGGTGTTGCTCCTCCGTGTGTGCAGCTCCGTGTCCCCACTGGCACGGGGACACCCTGAGGACACGTGGGCTTGTGCTGCTGCCCCACACACACCAGCGGGAGAACCTTAAATGGACCAGCCAGCTCTGTCCCCACTACAGGGCTGTTGCAGGTTTTTCCTTTCCAATAAAGCAGACAGCAGGAGAAAATGTTGGGAGGAGTGGGGAAGGTGGAGGGAAGACGTCAGAGACTGGGGAAATCCCCACCAAAATTGCCTTTGGATGTGGCAGCGGAGTTCAGCTGGGATTGGCCAAAATGGTGAGGTACTCAGAGAGGATCTTGCACATGATGGTATAGCACTGAGGAAATATTTCCTCTGACACACTGGCAGTGCCTTCTGAGAAACTACTCTATTTCCAGCTCTTTATGGCATTTAACAGCAATGAACTGTGTCTTCTGTATTAATAAATTATGATGTCACTTTGGTTTATGGATTAAGCAATATCCTCTTTGGTTATTTATAATACCGAATGGATGAAAGAAAACTAGAAACAAAGTGGTTTCAGATGCTTTCTGCACACATAACTCTCGTGCTACATCCATAGAGCAAGATTAAGATACATTGTTCTAAAAAGGAAGAGGAAAATAAACAAGAGGTGAAAAAAAGTTGAAAACAAATCCTTCTCCTCCAGTCATGTTTCACAGAGTACCATGTTTTCACAGTTTCCCACCAAGATGTTTTGTCATTATCATTCACTTTTAAAATATCCTTACAATAACTTGCACTCACTGGTGTATCTTGCCTCTCAAAGCCACACACAATTATATTTAACTACAGCTTTGAGAAGGACGGGGTGTTCAGGGATCATCACCCAGGTCAGACCAGGAAGCAGTGGCAAATCTGAGGGCGCATTTAAATGATGCCCAGTTGAACATCTATCCTAATAATTATTAGAGTGAAATAAAGTTAGAATTTTCTTCTCCTTTATGCCCATCCATTTCCCTGGTTCTATCTCATGGATTTTTACTGTGGTTTTCCCCCAGGAAAATCCCTGGTTTAGCACCTGGATTTGTGCTGGCAGCTGGATTTATGATTGCTGTCTTCTTAAAGGGGCCAAAATCCAACTGCTTTAGTTGTGCCGACATCCATACTGTTTTCAGTGGGAGCAATTATCTGAGGAGGATGAACAGGATTTAACCCAAGGTCAATAAAATTAACAAGAACTTACTTACGGCCAATAAAAACCCTTGTTTATCTCTAGGCCGAACAATCTCTGGTAAAACAGGTGCCCAAATATCTTTGTTTTACAGCAAGTAACTGAAAAAATGAGGCCATGCTCAAGGGCAGCAGGCAGGATATCTCCTACAGGGCATACAAGGGATGTCCACTTGGGTCCCAGATCCCTGCAGCCCTTTTGAAAATTCCAGCTGGTGCACCCAGATTCCTTAGGGCAGGAGAAGTCTAGGCCTGCTCAGGGGACATCTTCCGTGCAGTGACAGAGAAGTTTGGATATTAAACCATGAAATGTGGAGCTGCCTTCTCCCAGCTGTTGGGTCTGGAGTAGCTGTGCCACATGGTTTTTCCAAGGAAAACAAAGACATTAGTTGCCATCTAGCCTGGTCACACTGAGACAAGGAGCCTTTCCTTGGCTTCTCGCACACTTACAGGCATTTCCAATCTTAGAATCCCACCGTTTCTAATCTCTGCAGCAATACACGGCTATTTAGAGAGAAAATTAGGGGTCAAATGCATTGAAAAAATTCTGGGCAGGGATATTGCTGATTTTAAATGATTAAACAGCGTGTACCAGAGGTTCTTTCGCTGTGGCTCGCTGTCCCTGCAAAGCCAAGCTCAGATATCTTAGATGCTGGAAAGTTTAATGGGGATGGAGAAAAGAGACGGATGCAGGATTGATCTTCCACACTTATTATCTGAACCAGATTGTGTTTGCTGATTCCACTTGGCATTAACAATCGAGTGTAAAACAGCTGTGAAGGAACTCATAGCAATGACAAATTAAAAGAATTACATTTTTGGAAATTGAAAGATGAAACGAGGACACTGAAATAACACTAAATTTTCTCAAGTAATACATCTTCCGGATGTCACTTGGATTTTCACAGCAACACAAGAATAATCATTACCCTTTTATGCCCAAAGGCCCTGATTAAGTATGTTCTTAAATGAAGCACATGCTTGAATACCCTTCCTGGATGAGGATGTTTTTTGATTCGAGCCCAGCTAGCATCTCTCATGTGGCACGCAGTTGTAATTTCATGTCCTTTACACAAAATGAGTCATGTTGCACAGCTTTTCCATGGCCAGACACTGTCCTCTGTAAAACATTGCCTGCTCTTGTTCCTCTCCTTGCCAGAAAGCAGCGCAGCCCGGGTGACGGTGAAAACAAGTCAAAGAGCACACACAGCGCCAGGCGTGGAAAAGGCGAGGTCTGGGCTGCAGCTTTGTGGTGACACAGTCTTTCCTAGTGCTTCTCCTAGGGCTGGGGACACACAGTGCTGCGTGGGACTCCAGAAAGCTGGGATTTCTTTCCCACTGCCATCTTTGCCCTGGAAATAGAGCAGGATTGGTGTGGTTGGGTTGCCAGAGACGCACAGGCCCTCTCTCCCACGTAATCGCATTTACACTGATATTTCTCCCAGGCATCAGCGCCCCGGCCAAGTGCCAGTGGCAGAGTTGCAGCACACAAATCCAGAGCAGCAGAATTAGCAAGGAACAGGGCAGAATTATCTTGGACAGTGCTTTCCTCATTGCCCCAAGTACTGTGGGACATTTGGTTCCCTTTGCCCAAGGAGCAACTCCACAAAAATCTGCTGTCCCAGGGGCCACCTCAGAGATGCCACCCTCAGTGTGACAGCTGGAACTGGGAGGGAGCCAAATGTGCCACAGCTAGGCAAAGGATCACCACTCTCCAAGCCAGTCTGGGCTAAGGAGAAGCAAAGACCCTGCCTAACCCTTGCTTCTTGTTCCCCTGATCCCCTCACCCCGCAGCAAGGCATGGACTGCAGAGCTGGGCCAAGCACTGCCAAGGAGCCAAAGCTCAGCGCAAAGACTGGGCCAAACCGGGAGTTGTGGGGGGTTCTTCATTAAAGCAAATGCTGAAAGGTTCTCCCTGAAAAAGGGTTTAAAGTCAAGCTGTGATTTCCAAAACCTCATGCCCATTGACAACAGATAATGACAACATCTAGCTCTTGAAAGCACATTTGCATAAAAGACAAGGCCATTTAGAAATGGGTCCAACACATGCAATCCAGGCTGGCTTCTGCCACAGCCACTTTTAAATTTCAGGTCATCTGGAGGTGAGGCTTGTTTTCGACAGGCTCTTCTGAGGCCAGTTCACATTGTTTGGAGTGTCTGTAGGCTCTGCTGTGAGAGCTGGATCATGCCAGGTGACCTCCAGAGGAACCATCCCTCCCATTTCTGCCACATCTAGTTTTATGGCAGGTTCTTTGGGGTGGAAGGCATATATTATCACGTTTCTGCATGACACCTGGATCCTTAGGGGCTACAACTGATAGTCCCTCAAAACTGGGCTGGAGAACTAAGAAATGAGAAACTGTGATGCTACACAAAAGCAATGCTAAGTGCTGCAGCTTGCTCTACACATCACCACGCTCTGGTGAGTATTTTATCCCAGCCCAGAGACCTTTGCATCTCCCTGAGCACAGTTCAGGAATCTGAAAACCAGGGATGACCAGTTTAAAAATGCTCTGTGCCCTTTCCAAAGCTGGTCCTCTCTCTCTTCCATGCATATTTGAAGAGGTTATCGTCTGTCAAAATACGTTAATGAGATAGTATGGCTGTTAGATCTTCTCACCAGGTGTTAATCACTACCTGGTTAAACAGAGGCAAATCCTCTCAGCCATGTTCTTGCTGAGGATAACAATCAGGTCTGTTCTGTGTCTGTGCTCACAGGAATGCATTCACACACCCCTGTGCACATGCAGGGCTCAGGATGCTGCCTTAAACCATACACAGAGGTTCCAGGAAATCTGCCTGTGGCTTTACATCAGGACATAGGCTCTGTGGGCAGCCGAGGGAAGGGCAAGGGCTCCTGTTCTCACTTTTCATTGATGAGAAGGATAAAACGAAGGAGCTTCATAGCAGTAGGTGCCAAATGTGCTCAGCTTTTCCCATGAAAGTGGATGTTTTGTAATAAAATAAGAAAGGCCTTATTTTCAAGAGGCAGATGAAAAAAACTGCTTCTGAACTGGTGTAATGCTACCAGCAGCTCTAATAAGGTGTTCTCTCCAAAGATCCAGGACAAACTTTGTGGAGCATATTCACACGTATCTCG
The DNA here is from genome assembly GCA_013400315.1 of Bombycilla garrulus. Lineage (NCBI taxonomy): Eukaryota > Metazoa > Chordata > Aves > Passeriformes > Bombycillidae > Bombycilla > Bombycilla garrulus. The sequence goes on along the minus strand of VXBU01000405.1, from coordinate 474,455 downwards.
TTCCTTGCACTTTCTGGGACGCAAAGACACTCAGGGCTTTGTTTCTGCAGCTGGCTCAAGGTCTCACGCTGGCACTTGGGCAGTCTCGCTGTGTTACTCACTGCTCCAGCAGTACTTCGAGGCCTGATGTACTCACAGGCACTGCAGTTGCCTGAAATACAGTTTTGGGTCGTCTGGAAGGCACTGGCTCAAATTTACTGAGAAGTCAGTCTTCCGAAAGCAAGTGGTTGTGACTTTTCTCGACCAGGGTCCACTATAAGTGGTGGCTTTTCTCAGAGTCATCTTTGGAGCTCTGAAGTGCCTGAGTGCTGGAGTTGATTTCTCCAGCCCAATTGAAGCTGGCTGCTTGCCTTGGTATGGCCGAGGTTTGCCTTTACCCCTTGGCTGCTTCAAAGGTGGACCTCATGATCTTCCCTGGAGACCGGAGTGCGTTGGGGTTCGTCTTTTCCAGTCTCCTCCTGAGCTTGCCTTAGCAACTACAGGGCCCAGTAGATGCTGGGCCATAATCTTCTGCCTCACAAAGAGCTGGTTACTCACAGAAATCAGTCTCCCTTTGCTTCCTGCACTGCTGCATCGATGTAAACCATCTATAAATCATCTCCACAAATGACCAAAGCTGCCTGGTCTTCCTCTGAGGTGAAAGAGAGGCCTGGGGTCTGGGCTAGAACTGTGTGACAGATTTGGGACCCTCGACCTCTGCCCACCTCTTCCCTGGAACAGCCCCCTGGCCCTTGTCTCTGCCCTCCACCTGGGCTCAGTTTCCCTCCGAGCAGCAATACCAACATGGCCTCATGTTGTAATGTGAGAGGGTTCTTGAGGACACAGAGCTCTCTGTGCTGCCAGAATTACTGCATGTGCTCCACCAGATGTTGAAGAATATTCTCTCCCATCCCAAGTTACCCTGGGTATTATATTTCCCTAGCTTGACATTGTTATGAAATGTCAGAGCTTCGCAACTTGTCTGACTCTCTTTTGCAATGTCCCCAAGGGAGCACAACCACTTCCAAAGCATTGGTTGGGTCCGGCAAGCCCCACGGACTTGCACCATCTTTCCCTCCGGAAGAACCTCAACCATCTCTGCAAGATAGGTGAGGTATAGTGGGTAGAAGGTGAAAGCAAGATGAGCTTTGGAAGGTAGTTGCTGCTGGATGTGTCCGAGGGCTGCCTGGGGACTGCTTTTAGTCCATATTTTTCTGTCACACAAAAGAGGGAGGAGTGCGTGGTGAAATTTCCTGATGACACAGACATGCGAGCGCTTGTCAATACAGAGAGGCCCCAGCCTATCAAACAGGAAGAACTGCATGACCTCGAGGGTGGGAACAATGGGAATGGGACGAAATTAAATTGTGCCAAATGTAAGGTTTGGCACGTAAGGCTGAAGGGCCAGAGTTTCTCTGGGAAAATAAAACGTCTCGGACACCTTGGCTGGTCACAGGATTGCCTTGAAGTGGCAGCACAGCACGGCCATAAAAAAAGGTAGATGTGAGAAAGGATGAATCAAGTATTTCCCACAGGGGACTGAAAAGTATTGGTGATGGAGAAGGAGTACTGGTAGGATCTGTGAGGAGGCTGCACTCCACTTTATTCATCTCTGTTAGAGAAAGATGAACTGCGACAGGACCAAGTGTAGCTAAGGGTGCTCGCTGGGAGCTGCAGACCCTATGCAGCAATAGGAAACTCAAAGGGGTTGCCTCGTTCTGCCCAACAACATTAGAGGTTAGAGAGGACACGATTGATCTATAAATATCCTGTGTTAAACTTAAAACAATGTTGGCACAAGGACAAATGGATACAAATGGCCGTGAGTGTGTTTAGCCTGGGAACCATTCTGGCCGTTGGAGCAGTGAGGGGGAGGAACGGCAAGGGACAGCTTGTTGTAAGGCACTGCAGCATCAATTTTTGCATTGTACCATTTGACATGGGGCTTGAGACAATTCAGTGATGCAGGAAGTGCCTTCCCTTCCAAATTCCCATTATGGGTATGCTTTTGGAGCCTTCTTGCTCATATGGGTGCCCTAACTTGGCCACAGGAGAAGGCAAGGCTGTCAGTCCCCTGACTAGCTGTGTTAGGGCTTGGCATAATCAAACCCCTAACTTGTCAGTGGCAATTATTTTGATTTCATGCATTTCTTACAGAATAAACTGGAGGCTTACATCAGTAACCAGTTTGGGGTTTTTTTTGGTGTTTTGTTTTTTGGTGNTTTTTTTTTTTTTTTGTAGTTAATACTTTGTACTTATATAGCATCTTTCATCTTTCAAAGTGCTTTACATACATTAATTATTTAATTCTCCCCGTACCCCGTTTGATCTAGGCAAGTATTATGATGCTCAGTTTACAAGTGCAGAAAGAAAACAGGAATAAATCCTTGCTGCCAGGCTCGTCCCACCAGGACTGATGCAGCTTCGTGGCTTGAAAAGGCAAGGAAAGGTTCCATGATGTGCACAGGGTCCACAGGCAATCCAGTGGAGGAGGCAGGGTGATAACTCTCCTGGATTCCCCCTTGTTTCAAAGAGGGAGAAGACAGTGAGGCTGCCAGCGAGGGCTGTGTGCAGGGCCAGTCATAGAATGCTGTAGGGATGATAAAGGACTAGAAAATGATGTGCCCTGTGCTGCGGAGAAAGACCCAGAATCCAGTTTCATCAGAGCATGCAGAACAAAGCCATCACAGTGGCTAGGTGACTAAGGCCCAAGGAACAGGAATAAATGCACATAGTTAGAAGTATTGATCTGTGCAGACACGCATTCAGTGGAATGATGTGAGTCTTCCCTCTCAGTTAAAATAAAAATTACATCTGATGTATTTTTGATTCTTCTTGTGTTGAACATTTATGCGGTTTTTCAGAGTGACTGTCAGAGTCTGATTTGGAGATTTCATTGTTACATAACCGAGTCAGTTTTCTTGCAAATTCAGAGTGATGTTGTTTGTGTGTTTGGGTTGCTGTGATGATGTCAGGACACTGCAAACGCGCTCTGCCTTGTTCCAAAGAGAAGTCTCACATTCCCCCTCTCTCTTTCACCCTTTTTAAAGGACATTTCTGTCTTACAGGGGCAAACACTGCAGTTTGTGAGGCAGAACAGGAACCTGGGAATGACACACTTGAGGCCCAGAGCTCATTCTGATGCTGGTTTGGTGTCTGACATTGCCGCATCTCAGTGGCCAGTGCCCAGACTGGGAGTTAAAACACCAGGGTACTGATTTTGACAGGTACTGACTCATTCTGAGGCCAAGAGAATGTCATTTAGCACTAACTCAGTTAGTTAAATAACTCACTGTCCAGCCTTATTGGCCCTGTGCATCCTCCTCCTAGCACAGCAATCAAAGCTTATGCCCACAGCAGCTCCTGGGCTCTTCTGGGTCAGTCAGCACTATAACATAATGTCCTTTTGTGGGGAAAAAAGGGGGAAAGGGCCTGAATTTAGTCCCATTTTTCCTGCAGCAAAACTCCTTCCTGTTCCTGCTAACATTAATTCCTAGAGAAGTAAAAATGTCTAGGATTTTTAATTTCATGGCCATTTTGATATGCTAAATGGTGCCAAGAGAGTCAGTGCAAAATTAACGGAGTTCAAATCCCCATGGAACACGGAAAATGTAGTTAAAATAGTGCCACTAAAGATTTTGTAATTAGCAGAAATTATTTTAAAGTGTAGCATTTTTAATTAGCTGTGAATGCTGCTCACTCCACATCAGTATTACCCACAAAAATTGGCTACACCTAAGACATTTAAGCTCCTCACGTGCACAAATCCCTCAGGAATCCACAGGTTATAACTGAGACCCGTGGAGCTGTGCACTAACTGAAAGGGAAGCTGTGATAGTGGAACAATGCTGAAAGCACAATCTTCTAACAAGCACAGTAGAGTCAAAGATACAGTTGCAATTGTCTTGTGTCACTCTCACTCCCCCCTGCCAGAGATCCTCTGTGTTTCTTATTATTAATTTCTTATTATCCATTCCTTAGGACCTGTGTTGAAGCAAATTTCTCCTCTACCCCATTCTAACTCATCCCAGCCCACTGCACCCCTGGGCATCCTCAATATTTGGTAATGGTCCTTAATTCCAGAAAATCTCATTCTGCAGTTGTGGACTCATCCTTCTCTCCAGGCCCTCTCTCTCTCTTCGGGAAGCCCCACAGTGTGAGAAGAGCAAAGCGGCACCTCAGTGGCCAGCCTGGCAAGGTGTGCAGGGAACTGGCGATGTAGGAAGAGACAGAGGCTGCCCAGATGATGAGAGAAAGGCTCTCTTGAGGACCCTCAGTGTAGCAGGTCCACAGGGTGCTCAGGTTATCTCCAGGTAATGCCAATGGGATATGCATCTCTAAACGTGCCTGGTGAGTTGGGTTGAGGCCTGTCTGAGGTCGCACAGCGCAAGTGCCTTTGCAACAAGGTCACTGATGCCTTTGATTCCTCAGATGCAGAGGAGTTATTAGCTGTATATTAGAAACATTATGCCCAGGGAAATTTAAACTTCAGTTGCCTGCTCATGTAGCACTGTTACAGGGACATTTATAAAAATCAGTCCACACACAACAATGAGACAGAGACAATTACAGTGGGCTGTCCATGTGGCAGAAAACCCACGGACCATCCTGTGATTCAGGCCCATAATTCAGAGCTGTGCCCCATCACTGCTAGCCTGGGGGTTCTCAGGTATCCAGACAAAAATTGGTGGGTTGATGGCAAGTGGTGGGGCCCTCTCCTAAACATCTCTTCCATGTAATTGCTGCACGAGATACAAGGAAGAGTATCTCTTTTAGGATACACAGCAACATTTGTGAAATCTCAACTGGTTTCAAATATGGAACTTCCAGTTCAATCTATGTGGAAAAAAGCACCGAAAAGTTGGGGGTTATTAACACGTTGTGACTGAAACTACAGGAAACTTCAGATGGGCCAGCTGTGTGGGATGAAGAAAGCAGCAACAGATATCTCTTTTAAACCAGCTTTGGACAATGAATTGAATTTGCACAGGTCAGTTCAATCCTGGCAGTTCTAAACCTCTAAATAATTCACCATGCAGCTGTAATAATTTCTACCACAACTTTTTGAATGTAGCTTTTCAAATCACAAAAGAACAGAAATCCCATGGTCTTCTGCCACTCTGGCAGTCCCATGGCTGTAAAACCAGGAGGTACCAGGTGAGACACCTCAGACAATCCAGGGCCTGGCAGCAGCAGGGAGGTGGTGCAGGATGGGAGCCAGTGGAAGGACCCATAGCAAACCCCCATCAGGACATGGAGCCCTCGTGCCAAATTTCAAACCCCTGCTCTAAAGCAAGGCTATGCTCAAGCCATTCAGCAAAAAGGTCACCAGAGGCACTTCATGTTGTGCAAAACAGTTTCTTCTGCCCTCTCCTCTTGTACTTGGTGCCAGGTGTTGACCCAGCCCATTTGGCTGGATCTTTCCCTCAAAGATGTCAGAGGCAGCCATGCAGCATGGAAAAAATCACCTCAAAATGCTTGGCAAAGCTTTAGTTGACTGAAAAGGAGGTTGTATAATGGGATGTCTTGAGTAACTTGAAAAGCAAACATCCCTACCAGAGCTGCCTATAGTGCGATTGCCTGTACAAAGTGTGTAAATGCCACTTTTTTTTGTGTTTTTCCAGCTGCAGTGTGTTCACCCAGCCTTAAAATTATGTCAGTGGTATCTGTGACTGTCATCTGCCTCCTGCCAGCACAGGCCACTTCATATGGGCGCAGTCACGGGGAGTCGCGCCCTTGGACATCCACTGCTCCAGGAGTGTCCAACATTCAGCTCAAACTACCAGGCAAAAGCAAAACCAGCCTTTTGTCTCAGGCATCCATAAGCAACCTAAACAGGCAAAAAGAGGGCCTCCTCTGCAGTGACACCAATGTTTTCTGGCAGCTCCCTGCTGGCTTTGCCTGGAGTGCAGAGCCCAGGAGCTCTCCTCTGGGCAGCCCCAGCCCCAAGCTGAGCTGGGAACGTTTGAAGGATCTGTTTTGCTCTCGCAGGCAGTATCAAAGGGATGCTGCCAGTCAAACCCTCACTCCAGTGGCTCTCCATGTGCCATGTGAATACCATGTTTGTGCTAGATTATTTTTTTTGTCTCTCTGATAACTGTAACAGCTCTTATAATCTCTCTCCTATTCTTTCCACACCTGTTCTGTCTGCCAGCACGGCTGAGAGCAGACTGCCCGCTGTGGATCCACAGCACTGTGGATCCCAACCAGGGATTATGGACACGCATTTTCCTGCACAAAATGAGGTCTCTGGTGCAAGAGAGGCCTTGTGCACCTCTGTAAGGAGTCCTGGCATGGACAAGTGGATGGCCTCAGTGACACAGGGAAGGTGAGGGTGGAAGTCTCTGGCTTGCCAGGATGAAATAGAAGTTGCAGGAAGGAGTTGCCAGACCCTGGCTGATGCCCTGCTGTAAGTCTTGGCCCAGATCAGGGTAACAAAAGCAAATCTTATTAGTAGCTTGGCTAAGACAGCTCCTGATTTCAGTGCAGTTTTATCTATAGCGTGAGTCCCTGTGCCCAGATCGCAAAACAATCCACACCACATCTGCAGTCTGGTGAGGAGCAGTAAAGGAGGAAGAGGGATGCCCAGGAGGGCAGGCAGTTCTGTGCCTTGAGGGCCAAAGAGATTCCTGCTCAAGACAACTGGAATGCTCTTGTGCAAAAGTGGATCATGGGGTGGAATGGAATATTAATAAAGGTGGTACTGACTGATAGATACAGAGAGCAGAGAGCAAAGCCCGAGGGAGGCTGGGGGAAGAAAGTCCAGGGAATGGGAACGGGAATGCTTGAGTTGATTTTAAAAATGAGCAGTGAATGGCGGGAGGAATGGGGATGTGCTCAGCAGAGCATTGCAAGATTTGGATTCACTGTCACCGGAGATTGCCAAGACACAGAGCTCTGGAGGTCTGAAAAAAATGCATGGGCATTTATAAAGGTTGTGGATATCTCCAGGGTTACCTCACTGGAGATAATCAAGCAGAAGTGATATAAACCAGAGCTCTTCAGGGGACATGCCAAGTGATATATGCCGAGGGTTAGGACAATATTTTCCTATAAGCAAGTTAGGATTGGCCATTCTGGTGTTTCTCGTTCTGGGTTTACAGGACTTGGCAACTGGGCACCTTCAGAGAGAAGAGAGTGGAGTAGATGAGCTGAGAGCCCAGTCCAAGGCAGCAGTCCCTCTGGTCCTGTGTCCTGCTGCGTGAGAAAGCATGTGAGGAATTATAATTCCCTTTGGACATGTGACCCAAATTGCAGCAGGAATTTGCATTCCTGGTGCCTGCTTCCATTTCACGTCTGCACAACAACACCTGCAAGAGGGTTTGTTACCGTCTCTGAGAGCATAAGCTCAACAATCTTTTCAGAGACATTAAGAAGAGTATCTACAAAGGAAATGAAATGGTAAAGAGGAGACAAAAATATGTCAATGCTGTATAAAAGCTTATCCATACAAAACAAACTTGCTCAAAGAAAAATCAGCTGTCACTTTAAAATCTGACATTAAGTTTTTCAAATCGCAGACCTTAATCAGGAGTAATACTTGAAGAGGAACAAAGAGAATTTATGATGAAAAATCAGGACAGTTGAGTGCTAGGCTCAGCGGGACTAACTGCATGACAATATGGATAAGAATGATAATTGCATTAGCTTTGTCTGAAATGACTGGCCAGAGCTGGTTTTTTTTGGTCAGCTGAATTTCTGAAATGGCTTCATTTACTTTTTAAGCAAACTTGGAAGGAGAATTGCAAATAGATTATGACATGTCCATCCACTCTCTTAGGAGAACAGAGCATTTCAGAAAAGCATCCTAACATTGGCTTTGAGCTTTCTGAAATGGGTTATACCAAGTGTACTTTCTGGGTCCTTTTAAAATGAGGTGGAGGTAGCTCCTACTGATGAAAGGATCCAAACCCACGATGCTCTCACTTTATTCCACACATTGTGCTTTGACCCTAAGCCCCAGTCAGACCCGCCCCATGGTGACATTCTCACTTAATCCAATTCTTACATTTTATTTACCCTTTTAAAAATCAGGATGGCTTCAAACAGGCACTAATCCTCTGCCTGTTATAAACAAGATACCTATACCTGAGTCTACATTTTCTGCAACAGGAAACTATGGGTTTATCTCCCAGTTCTACAATCAAACTCTAAGCTCAAATTTCATCCCCGTGATCCCAGTCCCAGTTCCAGCTGCCAGCTCCACATTGCCAAGACCTGGTGGGAATAGCTGGGGGTTCCCAAAGCACTGTTCTCCCAAACCAGAGCACTGTGAGATCACAGACAGGGGAAGTGGCAGCCGGTCCAGATGGGAGAGAGGGGGCAGACATTCCCCCACAGCCCATACTTGGACCATTGCTCTCACTGATAAGCAGTGCTCTGATGGAACATGAATTTGCCCTTAGCAAAACCTGGAGCCTGAACTGGGGAGTATGAATGAGGCAAGGGAGATGTGAACTGCAACAAAAATTGGCTGATCTTGGCAAATCTGCTGCTGTTCAATTGCAGCATCAAATATGTGGCAGTGCTACATCTCTTGGTGCTGCACAGAGGGGCAGAAGCTCTGTAGGATTGGCCTGTCCCTGTTCTCAGGGCAGGAGGCAGCGAGCCCTGTGGCACAGGCAGCACAAGCAGGGACCAGGCATCTGGGACTGATGCCTCCCTGCAAAAGGGAACGAGTTACTTTAACTTGTTCTGCACAAAATAACCAAAACATCTGTGCCTCTAATTTCTCCTTCAGCCACGGCAGCTCCAGCACCCTGATCCCGCGGCGCTGTCTGGCAGGCAGCACAGCTCTCCTGCAGCCAGCCAAAGCACCAGCTGCTGCTGGATGTGCTCAGGACACCTTCTCTGAGCAGCTTGGCTGCTGTGCAAGCTGCCGGTGGGTCTGTGGGGCTCAGGAGTGGCGGGACAGGCGGTGTCCACTGTCACACAGGCCGCCTTCGCTGTGACCCGGCCAGCACACGCAGCTCCGATTGCAACACAGCCCGCCTCACTCACTGGCTGCTTTTATTCGTCTTCCTCAAAGGCTTAAATAAACAAGAAACAGGTTAAAAACAAAATCTTGGCCCTGGCCCCTTCCTGAGCTGGCTGTTCCATGATGGCTTCCGGCCCTGTGCTCGAGCTTCCCCCTGCAGAGGGAAGCGGCGCCGGCCTGCAGCTGCCTCGAGTGGGAAATAAGGTACCTGCCTTTGATATCGGTGCCAGGCCACTGGAGCAGCACTCTCCACACCGTGCTGGTGCTTTCCACATCAAGTGGGAACTCGAGTGTGCTGGTGGGAGCTGGAAGAGGTTTGCCTTCCCAGGGCCGTGGCACAAGGACACGGGGACAGACCCTGCCAGCTGGGTGCCAGCTCCACGTGAGGGGGCATTTCCAGAAGACAAACCTCTCCAAAGCCTTTTTTGAGGGGAAGAGGAATTTTATTCCACTTGCAATCTGTTGTGAACATAAAAACCCTCTTGGAGGAGCCCATGAAACCAAGAGCTTGTGTCCTCAGGACCTGCAGTGCAAACTGCATTGGAGTGAAGCTCCTCCAGCCATTTTGCTGAGGGGACACTGGGAGCTCATTGCACTGACCCCTGCCCGAGGTCACTGTATGACAGCTGGCCAAGGCTCCCAGGGCTTTCGAAACACTTCACGTGCACAAAATTGCCTCACAGCACCTTTGTGATGAATGTTTTCTATTCTTGCCATTCAGAACATCCAGAAACAGATAAAAAGATGCCAAAGTACACGATGGGACTCCGTGCCACCTACAGTGCATTTCTTCCTGCCCCAAGCTCCCTACTTTCTTGACAAGGCCCAAATGATTTTCCTCACAAAGCATTTGAGGTCTGGTTTTCTGTGTGTATTAAAGAGCTTTATGTCCATCATATTGCTGCTAAAACATGCCACTATCTAGCGCCGGCAATATGTTCCTGACTAGGGCTTTAGAGTGTTATAGATAAGTTATGTGGCGTTTTCCATTTAAATTAAAATAGATCAAGCTAAACTCAAGGGAAGCTGATAGCTGCACTTTCATTTTATTTCATTCTATTTCCTCTTTATGACCCATGTTACGCTAATAATCAAAACTTTGATTATAGGTCCCTAAGGCACCATGGAAACTGCCTCCAGCTCTCCTATTGCCAGGGTTCCAGCTGCCAGACAGTGGCAGAAGCAGAGTGATTGATAGCAATGTGCCATCTTGGGGTCTATTTCCTCCCTCTACTGAGAAAGTCTCTGCTTCTTGTCTCATCTGGCCTGAATTCTTCAGGCATGAAGATACAGATCTGAAATTTGCCTCATTCTGGCATCCGTTGCTGGTGCCAGTGGGGATCTTAACGGCCAGCGTGGACTTTGCCACATTGAGCAGCATCCAAGTGCTTTTAGGGGGCTCTTGCAGTGGACAACCCCAGAAAGGAGGCTAAAAACACCCAGCTGTGGAGGGTACTGCTCCTGGGAGTGGATGAACTGGCCTCACAGTAGATAGAGAAATAAAGGAGACACACTGTCCTGCTGCAGGCACTTGCCAGCACCCAGCTGCTGTCCCCCTTCTGCAGAGCTTCAAGAAACTCCTCCAGATGGTTTTGGCTACACCAAAAAGAGGTGTTTAAAATGAAAAATATAACAGGAATGATAACGCTAATCTGCAAAATGGGAAGGTAATAAAAAACTCTAAGCTTTCTTGTCTCCCTCAGTTTTGTGGGGCTGAGGAATCATGGAATCATAGAATAGTCTGAGTTGGAAGGAACCTTAAATATCATCTAGTTCCAAACTTCTTGCCATGGACGGGTATGAATGGGAATGTGGTAGTGGTCCTGCTTGCCTCACTCTGTGGAGCTGAGCTCCCATACCTCAGCTCAGCTCCAAGGGCAGGTGCAGGTGTTTGTACCTCACAGTGCCTCCGATCTTCAGGAAAAAACTGTGCTGGTCAAGGTCTTATTGCCTTGCTAAAGACTTCACGCACCGGGGGTTTTAAAGAGTGGTTTGTATCCTACAGGAAATTCCACAATGAGACCTCCTTGCAAAGGCCTGGACCCTGTGCCAAGATCCGCGGGCTGAATTTTGGCCACGGCTGTTTAAAAAAAGCCACAGAATAAAGTTCAAAGACAGTATTGAAATGGCTGCATGGCTTCTTCTCTTCACAGCAGAGCAGATTTGTGGGGACCTGCTGCCTGCCCTGCTCCGAGTGGGAGGGTGGGATGAGCATCACCCACTGCTCTGCCTGGCTTGGATGTCACTCCTCACCTGCTCACTTCTGTGAGTCCTGCACCCCTCCAGCCTATGGCTTCCTCCTCACACCTTGTTAGGACAGCAAAGGAAGCAAAGGGCAATAAAACAGAACACTGACCTTTTCATAACACAGACCTTTTCCAACTTTGACATAAATTCATGAGCTTTAATGGGCACATGCTGAAGCCTTGGGTTTGGTGATTTAAGGCCACCAGCAGGCATGGCAGGTTTGTGCTTGGGTTCTGAGATGCAAAGCAGTTTTACGCAAAGGTGATTTGGACCCTCACGGCTGTGGTGTACGTGCACGGCGGGTGTGTGGATGGAACAGCAGCCTCAGCACTGCCTGGCTGTGGACAGGGGTTCCTGGTGGTCCTGCGGGGCTGCACAGGCCACACATCACCTTCTGCCCGGGGGCCAACACTAAAGCCAAGCCATGGAGGCACCGGTTGCCAGCACATCCCACAGGTGCGTCGTGTGGGTGGCACTGTCCCCATCCTGTGCTGCACCCCGGGCTCTTTTTCTGGCACCCTGCATCCCTCCCCACCAAGGGTGAGTGTCCCTGCTGCTCCTGAGGTAAGAGCACTGCGCCTGGGGAAGAGCCAGGGTCACTGCCACCCTCGCTGTCCCTGCCATCAACGTGGGAGATCGGGACCCAGTGTGGCCTGGGTGGGCAGGGGCTCATTGTCAGGATGTGCCTCGGGCACGGCGCCTCTGCCCAGCCCTGCTTTCTGACCGCACAAAGAAAACATTTGCCCAGACACAGCCCGGCCCCTTGCCACGTTGAAAGCCCGGCTGCCGGCAGCTGGAAGGGGTCATGCAATGCCTCCCCAGCAGGACACAAAGCACAGGACTGGGAAACGAGTTAAACGAGGCTGGGTTTTAGAGCCCTCCTGAAATCCGCCCTCATAAAAGGCAGCTGTCTGGAAACCTGCTCATCGCGGGGAGGAGAGTCTCCCTGTGAAGAAGGGAGCCTTGCCAGGCCTGCCAGCACTGCTGCTCACACGGAGGCGGTGCTCCCGCCCTGGAGCAGCCTGGTAAAACACCGGGGAGGTGAATAACACTGCGGGCAAGTGACCCTGCAAGCAGGATTTGCAAGAGCTTCAGAGGCCCACACACCACGGGGTAGCTTCCCGTGGCACTGCACACTCCAGGGAGCACTGCCAGCACAGGGAACCATGCTGCCATCTGGTCTGGGAGCAAAGGGCACGCTGGAGAGAGCAGGGAATTCAGGCACAATGGTTGAGGGGGTATTTCCCAGCTGGTGCAAGGTCCAGAGGTATCCTGGATACGTCCTGACAAGCTAGGACGGGTCTAAGGGCTGACTTATCCTTCCTTCTGGGACAGTGGGTTTTAGTGAACATCACACATGCCTGTCCCTTCTCCTGAGTGTCTGTGCTGAGCTTTGTGCCGTCCTGCTTGTGGTCTGGACTGCAGTTGGTGCCTATGCCTATGGAATACTTTGGCTTTCCAGTCCAGTGCTGTTTACACCATGCAGAGGACTTCTCCCTGCTTGCACATTCCAGGTAGATCTGAGGTGGTGGCTGAAGCAGACAGGCACCAACAGATCCCCTCATTTCTCCTCCTGTGCTTCTAGCTAAAAAGCTCAGCCCTTCCCAACCAGAACCCAGGAGGACTCAAACAACAGCAGCTGGGCTCTTTGCTCAGAGCCAGCCTGCTCCAAGTAGCATCTGTACCCAAAAACACACACTGGGTTCCTCCTCTGACTTCTCTCACATCATCTCGGCACTCACCTGTCTGCAGCCAAGTCTCTGGAATGGGGTGGTTTCTGTTTCATAGAGGAGGGAGACTGGCCCACCTGTCTTGCACACTTGGATTTAGAAGGACTTGGCTTTTCTCCCACACCTGACCTCTCAGCCTCCTCCTTTATTTTGAAGGAGCTCAAAATGACAAGGCTTTAATAAACCCACCATCCTATGAATGAGGGAAAATAATTTAAGGAGTGATGAATGACACGTTCTTATTTACTGTAATTACACAGTGTGTTTCAGGAAGGTATTTTCCTATCGCTAATCCAAAACATTTGCACTCCCCTTTCTTGTAGTTTTCTGCTCCTTGATTTCCTTCCAGGCAGCCACTCCCAGAGGGCTCTCAAGGTGCATTCAGTGTTCCTGCAAATCTCTGCCCCTTCAGAGCTAGCAGGGAGGAAGGGGATTTGTGCTTCAACTTCTCCAGCCTCAGCTTTCCACAGCTACATTTGCAGTGAAGGAAGGACAGAGGAAGAGTGAAACCCTGAAGTTGTGTTTGCCCCGTGTGTTGTTTTCCTACTACATTTCCTAATGGGTCTTGTGACAGCCTGGGACCCCACTGTAGTGTGTAACCACAATAAATATCCAGGTCAGCACCAAATGGCCTTATACAGCAAGTCCAACAGTGTTGCTCTAGGTTTATCCTTTTAAAGACTTTTACAGTGTTTCTTCTAAGACTGTAAAATATCCCAGATTTCCACTTGATTAAAAAAAAAAAAAAAATAAAAAAAGAACATGTGTTTCTATGCATGACCCAAAACTTTTTCTTCTTCTCCCAGAAGTCCATAAAAAGGCATGCAGAAGGCCTTAGGTTTTCATCAAAATGGCGAGGCAGTGCTTTGCTTTTCCCAGGGCCTCCCAAAGGACTGGAATACACTGGGTGTTACCACTTGAGGCAGTTCTGAGGAGCAAGCCACTTGACTGGAAGAGTCTAAAAAAAAAAAATATAAAAAAATCACACCAACCCTTCAGGCTGTGGTCACATGGAGCTGTTTTAGGGATCCCAACCACCCCAGAGATCTGCTGAAAAGTTCTGGATTCAGAGTTTCTCCCTCGAGCTTTGTGCAATCCTCCCATACCTCCTAGGACTTGGAGGGAGAGGATGTGTTTCACTTGGACATCTGGTATCCTAACAGACAAGCTCCAGGGCATTTTATGAAATAGTCTGCAGCCTTTAGAATCTGGTTCAGACAGAAACCCAAGGACACCAGGCAATGCAGCCCATTAATGGAATGACTCTGTCAGATACTGTTTCATGGGGTGTCTGTTTCTGTGGGACTGTTATTTGCAATAGGGGCATTCATCTCCTGCATGCATTTTCTACATCCTTCCTGATTCTTAACCAGTGTAGGACTCCTTCCCTTAGTTTAGCTGAGGCTTGTTGGAAATGTATGGAAACACAGTGTGCTTTAAAACATTTGCCAGCATTTAAAATAAGAATCTCAGAACTTCCTGCTCCAGACATCACCTAACAACGTGCTCTATAGGTTGTTTCCATTCACTATAACTTTTATGCCTTATTTGTCCTTTCACTCCAGACTTTTCCACCATGATCAGAATGCTTTCTCCTTGGTATCCAGCATTCCATTGTGCTCCACATGTATGTATACTGTGCTCTAGGACAGTGGAGTTTCCCAGCTCATTTTCTAGTTGTATCCTACAACTGCTGGGATTCTTTCTGTGATGAACCTTCAGGAGCCCACATTTCTCCTCTGGCACTTCCATTCCTTGGTTCTCCTGAGTGAACTGGAAGTATTTCCACATCTACAAGTGGTTTCACAGGAAACAAGTGTCTCCCTCTCTGCATTCATCCCTCTGAGGAATCAACTCTTTATGACACTGTTGCACTGCATCCCAAAGGTTCTGCCTGGATTAGGCATCCCTGCTACTCCACTTATGACCAGAGGTGTGGTTATTTGTGCAGTTGCAAAACGGCCATTTTCTTAAAGACTGGGGAAATTGCATTTGGGAATCCCACAGAATGACCTAGTGCAGGGATTCATGGCCTGCACCCTGGTACAAATCAGTACACTGATTACACTGTTTTTCCTGTGCAAATATCAGCAGAGCTCATCAGTAAATTTAACCACTGGCAAGAATTGCACAGGTGGAAACTGCTAAATTTCATTCTGCTGGCCACTGAAATGCTCTCCCTCTGTCATCGTGCCCAAGCAAGGTTTTGCAATGTTAGCACATCTACGAACAACACATCTCCTTCTGTAACAGGAGCAGAGTCCTGTGGACCTGCAGCTCTGGGGAGCAGGCCAGCTCTGGGCAGTCTCCCTTTTGTTTTTTTTCAGTGGAAATTCCCCATCACCAGTTTGTGCAGCAGGCAGAAGTTACCTGCTCTTGGAACAACTCCCTTTCCTTTGGGACCAGTTACAGACTGCCAGCCTTGAACTTATCACAGGCCATGTTGTCCATGCACCTACCACTCGTTCAAAGGTCTCGGCGTGTACCCATAAATAGCCTAAGCACAACAGACCTCTTGGAAGGTTGAGGCCATCCAAGGTCTCCTGTTGGCATGGTGTGCCCTGCCTTCCCCACCAGCCTCCAGTGCAGCTGGGGCTATCACACAAGCCCCCAGCCATCACTAAATTGCCAGGTCAAGCTTTGCTGAGAAAGCAATTTTCCCATCTTTCTTTTTGTCTTTTCTGCCTGTTGATATACAGCTTTGAGATCTCTTGTGACTGAGCAAACTGAGCCCATCCTCCAAGGGGCCTTCATGCTCAGACAGAGCTTCTTTCCAGGGACTTCAGAGGGGGAACTTAGGGGGAAAGCTGTTTTACTTGTTTCTGATTGTTCCTGGAAGGCATCCAGCAGACAGATGGAGATCCTTTCTGTATCACATACCCAAGATCTGACTGACCTTTTGGGGAAGAGTCTCTGAAGGTCCCAGGATTCCAGGCAGGCTTCAGACTCTCCCATCACTCAGGGCTGACAGTGACCTCAGAGTGGAGCCACCTTTATTTTTACTGTCCCCAAAGGCAGGAGAGGTTCTCAGCTACCTGCAAACAATTAACTTCACTGGAAACACACCTTTAAAAGGAATTTCCAAAGTGATGGGGTAAGGCAAGGTTCCTGGTGCTTATCAGGACATCACCATGCCTCACTTATTGCTCCAGTGCCCTGTTTCTGACTTTTCCAGGTTTCGAAGTGTCTACATTCTCCTGTCACCACTATCCACTACAAGCTGATTAGCTCGGTCACTGCTAGCCCGCAGGCTGGTCTGGGAGACTGGCCCATCTCTGTTATCATCCATTTCACATGGCCTAAGATAGACCAAAGTACACCAGACTGTAATCAGTGTCCCCCTGGTAAGGTTTTTGCACCAGTCCTTCACAAAAACGTGGTCCTGACTCTGTCCCCCAGCTGGATCTCTCCCCATTTCCTCATTTTGCAACTCTGACGGGCTCACTGCACGTTGTGTCTGGTCTTGGCCCACCACCTTCCCACACCCAGGTTATTTTATTTCTGTTTCTGAGCTCAGCTCTGTTTTTGCATGGCCCTTGTCCCTCTTGCTTTACATATGTTGGGTGTGTGTGGTACTCTCTGAGGTAGAAGTTCTCTTTTCTTGTCCTCACATAAGCCACTGAGTTGTGCTGACAGGACTGACCACCTTCTCACCACCGCCTGCTTCCTGGCCCAATGCTCTGCTGCAGCCCATGGTTTAAAGACTTAGCACATTCCTCAGCCTCTTAAGGCATCTTTGGCTTCCCATTAAACATAGAGGAATCATTCCTGGCTCAGGAAGTCTCTGCCCTGCAGACCACCAGGACCTGGGAGACCACCGTGGGGAGCTTACATTATGTCCATGCTCTGTTCCTCTGCTCCTCCTGAAGCATCTCCTACAAGGACCTTTTCTGAGACACAGCTCAGGTTTTTATGTGCTTGCATTTCCCTTTCTCCCTGGTCATCCCCTTACTGAAAAATCTATTAATGGGTCAATGTCCAATTTCCCCTGGTTGAATACCTTGTTACTCAACCAAAATAATCCAGATCCTTCAGCTGAAATTCTCTTTGTCCCCTGTTTTGTGGCACACAGCTGACCAGCTCTCTCTAATTTGATGGTTGATTCTAGTCATACAGCCAGACTAGATAATTTAATCTCTTTTCCTGAAGGCAAGTGCTCACTGACATAAGAGCTGACCCCATCAAATTGGCTCCTAGGCCTCCCATTTCAGAGCCATTCCCTCATGCCGTGGTCATGGACGGAGCTGAACAAATTTCCCGGATGTGTTTTCCTCAAACACTGTGGCTTTTGCACTGATTCAGTTGGGACAAATAGTCTGATTCCTTTCTCCTGGAGACTGGAAATTCTGGTGGATGTTGGTGGTAGGCTGTGTGCTGGCCAGCTCTTGTCTGCAGCAGGAGGCTGTTTCTTTCCTGTGGTAACCTGAAAGCTTTTTATTTCCTTTTCTCACCGATTTTCTCAATTTCTTAACTCTTTGCTGTGGTTCATCTTGGCTTATAAATTGGCCAAAGCTTTTGTTGTGCCTTTTATTTTCTGGAAAGCATAATTTTTTGCATGATACTCACACTGCTGATCACCTCTTTGATACATCCTACCTCTTTAAACTCAGAGTCTTCCAGAAGAATTTCACAGTCTCTCTGGACACTGAAGTCTTTTATCCTTTTCTGCAGGTGATCTCTTATAAAACTCTTAGAAGTTTCCAGATGTTGCTTGAACTCCTTTTGCAAAATCTCCAGCTGTCTTGGCTCATGTTTTGAGTCTTTGGTAATTTGCAATTTCCGTTCCCACTCAGTTCCAGAGGAATCCCAGAATTAGGACTTCTCCTAGAAGCTGAGTCTCACCCTGGACATTCTTTCCATAATTTGGAGATCTACAGATTGTTCCAGAGAAGATGAAGCTGGCAAAGAAATGCTCCAGAAATGCTCCAGGTGTTCCACAAGGAAGTTGCTCCAGAAATGCTCCCCCCCGCCCCCGTTAGTTACAGAAACCATGCCAAGCTTTCCTGCCCATGGGAGGAATCACCTGCAGGGAACTCTTTTCTTTCAGAGTTCAAGCTCCTTTTGAGTCAGCACTCCCCCAAAAGGTCTGCATGTGCTTTATTTCAAGGTTAAGCTCCTTCTTTTACTTGGGCTGCTTTCTCGATGCTTGTTCAAGGACCAGCCCGGCAAGAAGGAGAGGAATTTCATGCTGAAGCTGCTTGTTTCTCTCCACTGACTAACAAGAGAGCCTGTAGCTCTGCCTTAGATGTCCAGCAAGGATGACTGACTCGGGACATACCATTCTGATATGTCCAGAATGAGCAAGTTTCCCCTGCAGTCTGTGGTCCTCCTTCCCAAGGGAACTGCTCAGTAGTACAGACTTACCCGAGCTAATGTCCTAGGGGAGATTTAGGTTGGATATTAGGAAAAAATTCTTTCCCCAGACGGGGGAACAGGCTCCCCAGGGAAGTGACCACGGCCTAAAGACTCACAGAGCTCAAGAAGCATTTGGACAACGCTCTCAGGCACTTGGTAGGATTATCCAGTGCAGAGTCTGGAGCTGGACTCCAGGATCCATGGGGGTCCCTTCCAACTCAGAATATTCTATGAGTCCATAAACATATGTAACAATTTGCTTTCCTCACCAGCGGCAGATTCTGTAGCACTCCACCAGCCTCTCCTTCTGACCCCCCCACTCCTATAACCTATAGGCACGTGGCACACATGTATGTTATTTATTTTTGTCCCCGTTTTAGCTTCACGGACAGTGTGGAAATGCCATCAAGTTAACAGGGAGAGAGCTGTACAAGCCCGCAGTGCCGCTTGCTGCTTGCCAAGCAGGAGCCTCAAACACCTCATCAGAGCCTTCGCTGCTCCTAAAACCTCATTCGCACTTTACGGACGGGCAGTGCGGATCGGCAGCACCCTCCCACCCCTCCCCCCGCACACAAAAATCACGAGGAACCCTCCTGGCCAGATTACCTCTAAAGCACGGTCGTTAGACAGGAATGATGTGAGGTTCCCGTCTCTCTTTTGGCAGGCGGGGGCGTGTTTGGTGTTTATTGGGGTAATTCCCCCGCCTACTCCAGCCGCAGCATTCTGTGGGAGCCCGGATTTGGAGGTCACGCACCTCCAGCAGCCGGAGCCCGCGGAAGGGAGGGAACAAAACTGAACCAAGTGAAAAGCAAGCGGTCACCGCTGGCGGCGGGGATAAACACATCTGAGGCTATGGATCGCCTCAGCTGACACTTCCCGCCTGCGGTTCCGCCGGGAATACCGAAAGAGAAACCCGGCGGCCCGGCTCTGAGAGGGGGTGGCGGTGTCGGAGGTGTCCGCTCCCCCCGCCCCGCACGTGGGGCCGGGGCCGCTGCGCTCCCCGCACACGCCGCACACCCCGCACGTTGCAGGGCCACACATGCCGCGCCGGCTGCAGGCGCGGCGCACACGCGGGGACACGCGGGGACACACACGCACGCACAGACAGCGCCTTTGCCCGGCGCACGGGAAATAACACCCCCTTCTCTCGGGCTCCGGCACCCCGTCCTTCCGCCGGCAGGAGGGTCCTGGCGGGCTGCCCGGCGAGGGGCGGGGGGCGCGGAGCTGGAGGGGCACGGCCCGCGGTAGCCAGAGCACCCGGGGTGCCCGGTGCCGCCCGGGGCCGCCGCCTGCTAGCGGGGGGCGGCGGGGCAGGGCCGCCCGGTGCAGCCCGGCGGCAGTGATGTGGCA
>VXBU01000405.1:362414-451600 GCA_013400315.1 Bombycilla garrulus | reverse complement strand
CGCAGCTGCCGAGGAGCCCGGCGCCGAGGGCCCGTGAGACGCCCCGGGGGCTCCCCGCCGCCGCTGCCCTCCCCTCGGACTGAGGGGCCTTCGGGCCCGCACTTGCGCCCCCGGGTTCCTACGGAGGGCAGGGGTCGCCGGGGCCGGTGATTGCCGGGAGCTGGCGGCCGCGGCGTGCCGGGCCCGGCCCGGGGGAGTCCCGCTGCCGGGGCGGCAGTCCCGGAGCGGCCCCCGCAGAGGACCGTCGAGGATAAAATTTGCTACTCAGTATTTTTTTAATGTTTGGCTTTATAAACGCATAAACAAGGAAAACAAAACAAAACAAACAAAAAAAAAAAAGAAGAAGGACGAAAACATAGTAAGGATACTTTTTTTTTTTCTCTATATATAGAGTAATTAAATGTGGCACCTTACTTGGAATGGGTTTATACAGAATGTCCCTAAGTCCCACTTGGGAACCTGTACTTGTTGTCCGGGAGACCTGGATGGGTTCAGGGTGAGGGCGGGGAGCGAGGCGAGGGAGGAAGGGCAGAGCCCAGCACCTGTGCTAGCACTTTATGGAGAACCGGAGCATGGAGGATACACCCTGAGCCCAAACCTGCAGTGCCTTGAGCACCCGGGGATGCCGCTGGCTCCAACAAGTTTTGGGTGTGCAAGGGAAGGAGGGTCAGACCCATTACATAACCTTGTGTTCATTTTATTATTTTTTTTGGCTAAGGTATACAGGTGTGGCAAGTGCATTTGTTCTCACCCCATCTTTATTTAATTCAGTATGTTCCTGAGAGATTTTTTTTCCCCCAGACCTTGCTGTATAAAATGAATGTTACTGCACTGAACTACAAAAAGAAACCCCCTTCTCTCCCCCCAAAAAACATAGAGCAGCTTGTCAGCCTGAACTCATTTTATCCTAAATTCTGAGTGACACAAACTGGAGGCCGTAGGTAAACACCTCGCTGTGCAATCAGAAACGATTAAACCAGCTGGGGTAAGTTTCCCATATGGGTTCTTCCCTCATCCCATGATAAAATACTGCGATTTCCCTTTCTGGAGACAAACCAGACGCCAGATAATCACACAGATAAAGCTTTTATAATAAGGCTTAAACCAAGACCTTGCCTAGATATTTTTAGTTTGTTGCCAAGGTAGCACTGTGAGAAATCTCACTTGAATGTTATGTAAGAGGTGAGACACCACAGCCTGGCGAGGAGTGTGTGCGTGTCCGGGGTCCGTCAGTCCGTTTGGTGCATCTGCTGCTGCTGTTGCTACTGTTTGCCTCAAACGCTGTGTTTAAACAACGTTACAAAAAAAGAAAAAAATCTTACTAGCCTACAGAGTGGCTGTATGTAAATAGTTGTTAATACATCCAATTAATGATGTCTGACATGCTATTTTTGTAGGGAGAAAAATATGTGTTAATGATATTTTGAGTTAAATATCTTTTGGGAGGATTTGCTGAAAAAGTTGCACTTTTGTTACAATGCTTATGCTTGATACAAGCTTATGCTGTCTTAAATTATTAAAAAAAATAAATCCTGTCTGCAAGAAACCAGCTGTTTTAGAACAGTTTAGTATGTGATATATTAGAAATCAATCTTTATATTCAGTATTTTCCAGCACTTCATGAATTCTATTATCTAAATATTTCCACACTATTTTGTGATTAAAAAATTCTTACTAAGGAATAAAAACTTTAATACACAAAATGGGGCTGTTTACTAATTAAAAATGCAATGGTAATACATAATAATTGGTGCATTGAGCTTCAAACTGTATGATTGTATGGCTGATGATAATTTAATTCACATTTTTAATCTGGGTTTGAATTAGCTGGGTTTCCTTTAACTCTCTCTGGCAAACTCTGGTTTAATATGTGCACATTTCACAAAGCAAAGTGTGGAAGACACAGGTTTCTTCCTGACATCTACTTTTTTTTCCTCTTTTTTTTTTTTTTTTTCAAAATATTAATCTTTAACACAGCCCTGGTGCTGCATGGGAGCTCTCTTTGCTCACAGGGAACAAACTTGATGATTTGCTTTACAATCTAATGACGTATCGTAATCTCTGCAGGAATGAATGATGGGTGTCCCAGCTTGGAAATACTCTATGAAAACCGGGTATTTTGTGGTGTGGGAGGGGAGAGGAAGCGGAGGAATAGAGAGGTGGAAGCAGGCAGATCATTCCTAGCATGGAAATGCAGCACCCTAAAGGCTTCCGCAGATTGAACAGCAGAGCTGTAGATCACCTTTCCTGGCAAAAATTCTTGCAGGGAAATAAAATTAAAGGAACCCCTCAAACGGTAGCCAGTGTTTACGTAAGAGAGAGATTAAGGGAACGTTCCGCGCTCCCTCTGCTGGTTCTCCAATATCGGTGACTACACTGACAAGGAATGAAGTTGGAATGGAATAAAAAGCTCCTAAGACTCATGTTAATTCCATCAATCCCTTAAAATACAGGACGAATTATAAATTGGATGTAAAATAAGCACTCCTGTTACTCGAGTAGGATTGTTAAGAAATAGCCATCTTCACATGGAAGCTGTAGTCAATTTAATTCAAATTAGAGATACAGGCAGGCTATCTACAAACACCAATGGACACACAGACATGTTTGGTTTTTTTTCCCTACATAATGGACCAAAGGCTGCTACAGTGCACCACTGTATCTGCCAAAGTAAATTACTAGCTAGGGAAATGGGGGGAAAACTGTGTCTGGCTCCATTTGTCTTTGGATCTGGTTCTGCTCCCTGTGTTGTCACAGGAATTAAAGTGAACTGGGCTCAACCCTTCACCTCGGTAACTTTGACCTGCATACTTGAACAGCTTAACATTTGTTAGGCCAACTTCTAGGCTGGGATGAAGGTGCTTGTGTATTCCAACTCCTCCTGCCAGCCAGGGAACCAGGCCTGACTGAGCGCAAAGTCCTTCCTGCCAGATCACTACACGAACACAGAGGGTGGAGCCATGAGCACTTCATAAAAACCTGTGCCCCTCCTGAAGAGCATAGTTTAAAACCTGAGCACAAGCAAGGCTTCAGGTCTCCTTCAAATTTCCTTCCTTTGGGAATATGAATCGGTTTACGTTTCACTGGGCTATAAACTTAGATCCTTAGAGGGCTTTATCAATTTCAGTATTTACCAGGTACAGGAACAGGAAGGCTTGTTTTTATTAGCCCTTGAATCAAATGTGCCAAATGACTTCACGCCAAGTTGCAGCATCAGTGAAATCTATTACATTTTATGACATAAAACATTAAGACAAATTATGTGTGTTCTGATAATCCCAATGCCTAACAAAAGCAAACACGGTGAAAAAAGGTTTGTAATTGAGGCTGATAACCCACTGCTGCTGGAGGCAAAAGGCAAATGACAGGAGGGACCCTAGTGTCAGCCTTAATTATTAAATGCCAGGCTTCCTCAGATCCCTTTGGAGCCTAAATCAATCTGTACATCTTGAATTTTCTTGAGCTTACAAACAATCACAGGAACACTGATACATTCCCTTATGGAAATGCTGAGAGTGCAGGACTGGATCCTACATTTACTGTTTACACTTGAATCCATATTCTGTTGCCCCACAAACCACAAGATAAGTGATGCAAGCTTGATTTCTTAAGCAGTAAACATTGAAACCAGATTTTATAGTCCAGTATATTATAGTGGCATGACAGGCTCCATTAGAGTGTGTTAAATAAAGATGGTTTGGATTGTTAAGCCAACGAAAGGCAATATCATGTACCTCCAACTGAAGGACAAGGAATTTTTATATTTGGAGGAGTTACAGTTACAGAACTTGACTATCAGCCCTGTTTGAGAAAGGCCCGACCTACCATTTAAGACAGTGAGTCCTTTTCTGAAGCACAATGGGCCTTGGAGTAAGTCCTGAGTTTGTGTTTTGGACCTTGTTTGTTTAATTTTCATTTAGTTGGAGCAAACTGAATGTCTGACATCCAGCAAGCCTGGGGACTGTGTGCAAGGTGTGTGTCAGCACCTCTAAATTCCTAGGCTGCCCTGTAACCAGGGTCTTGCAATGCATTTCCTTTTCCCTTCAGACCTCAGCTCCTGGAATCATGTGATCTCTGCCTTCTTTGAGAAGTTTCCTGCCTTCCAGTTGCAGAAATGAATATGAATGTACAACCTTGGAGAAAGACAAGACAAAATGCCAAATTTCCTCTCTGCGAAAAAAGCCTTGGATTTTTTAAAGCTAGCTCCATTCAGGAAAGTTTGAATCTCTGCTGACTGTCTCTGGTTCTCCTGCAGGCTCAGAGCAGCTCTCGGGGAAGCAGCAGAGAGAAGCCGGTAGCAGCAGCTGCGTGAGCCCCGGACACGTGTGGGCTGGATGTGAGCAAGGGCGAGCTGCTCGGCTCTCTGCATCCTTCCCGTGGCTCCAGCATTTCAGCCTGCAGGGCTGTCAATCTGTCACAAGCGCTGCATTCACGGCAGCCTCGATGACGGCGCTGCCGCGGGCGGCAGGAGCTGCTCTGCCTGGGACAGGCTGTTCTGCCTCGCTGAACTCACGGGGCACCCGGTGGCAGCGCACCTGCTGCTGCTGCCGCTGCAAACATCGCCGTCCCTGCGCAGCCCTCCCGGCTCCCAGAGGATGCAGGCGATGCTTGGGACAGGCGAGAAGAGATTCCCTTATGTTTCTAGGCAAGCAGGGACTTTGATCCCAGGCAGCTCTACAGGGTCATAGGGACCATGGGGACTTGTTTCTCCTGCCTCCATAAAGCCCTGTTGGTTCTTCGTTCAGATATTTTACTTTGCTTTTTGCCAGATGTTTTTTAAGGATGTGACCAAGGCACTCTTATAACTAAGTAATTTCTAGGGAATAACCTCAGAAAAAGAGCCATGTAAATACGGCACCTTCTTCCTTAGCAGAAAATTATTAAATGTCTCCCCAAGTGTGTTTGGATTAATACCCACAGAGCACAAGCCAGATGAGCTGACAGACATTGAAGTAAGTGGATTCTATTCCCACTGTACAAGGTTGCCAAGGCTCCAGCCCTTCTGTGGGTGGCAGGCAGGCCCACAGCCTTCCTTACATATGATGTTGTTTGCAAAGGAGCCCATCTAGGTGGGAGCAGCAGCCCCTCTGCGTGGGCCTAATAATTTTAGACTTGGTTGGAATGCACTGCATTGGCTTCAGGTTTGGAGCCTGTGAGTGGCGACCCCAATCAACATTTCTGTGGTATGGAGATCACAGCTTCCAGCTAAGCTCATAAGGCTGGGCCCTAGGTTCCAGCTGCAAGACCTGGAATATGAGCATGTCCATCAAAACCGGTCAAAAACCACCAAGAGCAGACTGTGTAGCAATAAGGCAGCCTGAAATGCAGAAAAAAACCCCCTTCTCTTCACAGAATCCCAGAATGCATCAGGCTGGAAGGGACCACAGTGGATCACCTGGTCTCACCTCCCTGCTCAAGCAGGACCATCCCAGAGCCCGTGGCACAGGATTGCATCCAGATGGTTATGGAATCTATCCAGTAAAGGAGACTTCACATCTTCTCTTGGCAGCAAGATTTCCAGAAGTGTTTGCAGGACTGCCAGTAGGAGAAACAGAGTGTCTCCTTTTAACATTAAGTTAAACTCTTGTTCTGCACGATACTGAGAGGCTGGCAAAGAACTAAAGCTGAAAAATCTTTTTATGCTTTGCTTGAAACGAGAGGGCATCAGTCTTAAGCTGCACGGGGGGAGGTTTAGGTTGGACATGGGGGAAAATATTTTCACTGAACGGGTGATCAGACATTGGAACTGGCTGCCCAGGGAGATGGATTCACTGTCCCTGCAGATTTTTAAGACTGGATGTGGCACTCAGTGCCATGGTTTGCTTGACAGGGTGGTCNCGAGGGGGAGTGGGCGGGGCCAGAGCCGGCGGCAGCTGCCATTGGCCAGCGCGCGGCTCGCGCTCCGCCTCGCCTCACGCGGCCCCACCTCCCCTCAGGAATGGCCGCGCCTGGGGCGGGCGGGGCTGGGGCTCCTCTGACCGAATCTCCGGGTCAACGAGGCTGGAAAAGTCCTCTGCGATCGTCGAGTCTAACCTGCGACCGAANCACGATACTTAGAGGTTGGCAAAGAACTAAAGCTGAAAAATCTTTTTATGCTTTGCTTGAAACGAGAGGGCATCAGTCTTAAGCTGCACGGGGGGAGGTTTAGGTTGGACATGGGGGAAAATATTTTCACTGAACGGGTGATCAGACATTGGAACTGGCTGCCCAGGGAGATGGATTCACTGTCCCTGCAGATTTTTAAGACTGGATGTGGCACTCAGTGCCATGGTTTGCTTGACAGGGTGGTCTTCGGTCATAGGTTGGACTCGATGATCTCAGAGGACTTTTCCAGCCCAAACGCTTCTGCGATGCTGTGAAAAGGGAAGGTGTGTCCCACTTGCGCACGCTGGGTTTGTCCGGAGGGCAGGAGCGCTCGGGCTGTACCTGCGCCCACACCAGGCGCGTCAGTGCGGACAGCGGTCCTGGGAGGCACCGCAGGGGGCCAAGGGGCCGCTTCGCAGCGACTCTGCCGAACAGTCCCCGGCAGCCGGGCCGGTNGGGGCAGGGGCTCCTCTGACCGAATCTCAGGGTCAACGAGGCTGGAAAAGTCCTCTGCGATCGTCGAGTCTAACCTGCGACCGAATACCACCGCGTCAGACAGACCGTGGTTCCCGGTGCCACGTCCAGCCTTTCCTAAAACGCTTCCAGGGACGGTGATTTCGCTGCCTCCCTGGGCAGCCCTTTCCGATGTATGGTCACCCTTTCTGTGAACATATTCTTCCAAAACTCTTGCATTGTTGCGCTCTCACCTTGATTATTGTATGCAGTTTTGGTCACTGCAGTTTTGGTCAGGAAAGAAATTAAGCTGCCAGAGAGTGTCCACAGGAGGGACATTGAAATGGTGAAGGGCCTGGAGGTGAAGCCACACGAGGAACAGCTGAGGACACTTGGTCTGTTCAGCTGGAGGAGACTGAGGTCAGAGCTCACAGCAGTTCTGCAGCTCCTTCACCAGGGAAAGAGGAGGGGCAGGCCCTGATCTCTGCTCTGTGTGACCAGGGACAGGACCTGAGGGAACAGCTGGAGCTGTGTCAGGGGAGGGTTAGGATGGATATAAGAAAAGGGTCTTCCCCCAGAGGCACTGAACAGGCTCCCCAGGGATCATCACAGTCCCAAGCCTGACAGCTCCAGGAGCTTTTGGACAACTCTTGGGCAAATGATGTGACTCTTGGGTATCATGTGTTGCAGAGACAGGAACTGGACTCTATGATCCTTGTGGGTCCCTTCCAACTCAGCTCATTCTGTGATTCTGTAATGTCCAACCTAAACCACCCTCATCCTCTCAGAAAGGGCTGTAAGGGGTTCAGAGTTCTGGCATTCAAGAGTTTTGTTTGATGCACATTGAACAACCAGAATGCAACATTATGCACGTATGGGCCAATTCTGTGCAGAAAATAATAAAGACCAAGAGGTTTACAGCCCTTGAGTGCATCATCTGGAGGGTTAATAAATCAGGGAAAACCTTAGTAGAGGCTGTTTTTAAACTTAGATTCTTCTGAAAAAACAATGTTGTTACTGTGATATGGAATCACAGAATGGTCTGCATTGGAAGGCACTTTAAACACCACCTGCGTCTACTGCCCTGCCATGGGCAGGGACACCTTCCACTATCCCAGGTTGCTCAGAGCAGCATCCAGCCTGACTTTGGATGTGTCGAGGGATGGGGCAGCCACAGCTTATCTGGAAAACTTGTGCCAGGGCCTCACCACCCTCACAGGGAACAATTTCTTCCTAATATCCAGTCTAAACCTCCTGTCAGTGTGAAGCTATTCCCTCTTGTCCTGTCACTCCAGGCCCTGTTAGTAGTCTCCCTCCATCTTTCCTGAAACCTTTTGTATGTCCCTTTGTTTCAAAACAATTGGTGATGGCAGTCCTGACACGGTGGCACCTGTTGGACAGAACAGCAAGATCAAAAGATAACACAGCCACCTGAGAGGAGAAACTAAGGCTCCAGCCCTGATTACTGCAGGTCAATGCATTTTATATTGTAAACTCACTGGAATAAAGCAGATCTTCATGGGCAGGGATAGGAGCTGTCACTGTAGTTTCCTCTTCCCAAGTGCAGATTCTAATGAAACACGCTAAAGCTATTTCTCAGTAAGTAACTGCTTAATCATTCTGTGCAAAGTAGGGCAAAATCCACCAGAGGAACAGTGTGCAGGTCTCTGAGAGCAGCTTTTGGCACAGGGAGCAGGAGATGCAGAGGTGAACCTCCTGGGAGGATGAATATTCAATCCCAATCACCTACTGAGAGATAAATAACTCTACATCCTGAACCATGACTCAAAGGCAGGGCTGCTCTTCTTTCAGCGTTTTGTGTGAGGAGTGGTGCCCTCTGTTGTTCCAGGGAGAAGCTGCTGGGAGTTAGGGAATTGAAACCACGAATGTGAGGTGGGTTTTTTTTCTCCAGTGCTGCAGACTCGTACAGATACTCCGGTTTGGACACAGGGTCTGTCATGCAGAATGAATTGCCATCGGGACTTCATTTTCCAGAGTAAAGTCAGAAATGAAATGTGTAGAGGCAAATGGACCAACATGATTAGGAAAAAAAACGCTTAAACAGTAGAAAAGTGTGTAGAACAAGCAAGAATTCCTTAATAGCTGCTACAAAGATAATTGAAAGGTATGGAAATGTGTGTGTACAAGGGTCAGAGTTAAGGCTGTCTGTGTTCCCTTTGACGTCTGTTCTCTGAGACAGGAGGAGCTACCTTTGCTTATCAAGCTGCCATCATTAGATAATGCTACTGGGCACTCCTACTCTGTCTGCAAAGGAAAACATGTTTGTGTGAAACTGGGCTGCATGAGTTGCTGCTCCTTGGCACAGCAAAGTTGTGTTTGGAGTGCAGTTTACTCTGCAGAATGCAGAAACAAGAACATAAAGATATATCTATGTCTACAAAATGTGAAGTGGCTTTGAAAAATGCCTGACTGGTCACGGGGCTAATTCTGGTGTCATAAATGACGAGGTAAGTACAGTTATTTAAAATGACCTTTGAGAGCAATCTGTGTGCCGTGCCCCAGGAGCCAGCTGTGGGAAGCACACTCCCATCAGTGTCCTGCCAGGCCCTGAAGGCATTTCCAGGACTCCAGCTGTTTGCTGTGATTGCTGAACATGCAGAGTCTGCACTACCTGCTTTTAAAAGTACACAAGCTTGCTTGAGTTTAGTAACTGCAGGGCAGTGCATTCCAAGGAATACAGGGCAATTCAGCTGCCTGGCAGAGCCAGTGGGAAGGTACTGCATGTCCCTGACTTTTGTTTTCCACAGAGATCACCACCTGTACCTTCAGGGACAAAGCTGCCTGAACTGGGGCAGCACGGTGGTAGTTTAGGGTTACCCTAGCACTCTCCCTAGTGGGTACAGTCACATCATAGAACAGAATCACAGAATGGCCTGGGTTGGAAAGGACCTTAAAGATGATCTATTTCCACCCTCTGCCATGGGCAGGGACACCTTCCACTTCTTTCTTTCATGGAAAGGGTGGTAAAGTATTGGAATGGCTTGCTTGGGGAGGTGGTGGAGTCACCGTCCCTGGATGTATTAAAAGAGACTGGATGTGGCCCTCAATGCCATGGTTCAGTTGAGGAGTTAGGGCACGGCTTACACTTGAGGATCCTGAAGGTCTCTTCCAACCAAGTGATCCTGTGATTCACTATCCCAGGTTGCTCAGAGTCACATCCAGCCTGGCCTTGGGCACTTCCAGGGATGGGGCAGATACAGCTTCTCTGGGCACTCTGTGCCAGGACCTCAGCACCCTCACAGGGAACACTTTCTTCCTAATATCCAATCTAACCCTCCTCTCTGTCAGTATGAAGCCATTCTCCCCTTGTCCTGTTACTCCAGGCCCTTGCCAAGATTCTCTCTCCATCTTTCCTGTGAGCTCCCTTCAGGCCCTGGAAGGCCACAAGGAGATGAAACCATCTTTATTTGTACAAGCCTGCGAAGAGGGATCTCCTCCTTTCCCCAGATGTTCCTGATGCACCCACAGAGCAGTGCCTTTGGGATGCAAGCCTGACTCCTCAACTGAAGGCACCTCCGCAGCACAGGAATCTCATGAGCTTCTGGGTAACAAGAGAAGCAATAATACAATAATATAGTAACTAGGCAGAGTTACCTGAAGAGGAAATCAGAAAAATACTCAAATCATGCAAGGAGCTGAACTTCTGCATATGCTGAAACCAGCGCACTAAAATCAACAGTAAATTAAGATATTTACATTGCAAAGATTGAAATAGATTAATCAATTGGATCTCAAAGGTAAAATCTTTATTGGTCGAACCTGGTGCAACAGTTGCTAAAGGAGAGAATAGGTCTCATCTCTTTTGAAGTGCTCTCATTATTCAGTTTAGAGGGGATATAAATCCTCTGCTATCAGGAAGAGGTTTAACCTCTGACTGAAGGGTTAGGGAAAGCTTCCTCTGCAAGTAGGTTTTTTTGGTAATGCCACACCAAGGGTACTTTCCTAGTGAGCTGCATGTGCCCAGTCAGTTTTCTATAGAGCTCTAGGCAGAACGGTAGGCCAGGTGGCCCCCAGCCTGACTGAACCATTGCAGGACAACTCTATGTTGGTCAGAACAGACTTTTTTAGCAAATGACCCATGTGCAAAAGTCAGTACATGGAGATGAAGGGCTTCTACTCCTTCTGGGAAAGCACTGCACATCCCTGGGCTTTAGTTTCCCAAGCTGACAAAAGGGATAATGACATACAATGAGTTGACTATGTACACATACATGTGTGTGCACATATAAAAACTGTATTATTGGGATCATTGTTATAGTCATAGTAACATAAGAAAGTAATTTTTTCCTTGGGAATTTTAGGCTGTGTTCTGCCGCTGAACAAAGATGTTAAGGTACTCACTACCCTGGCTCCTGCTTTTGCAGTTGCTTTCAACACCTGAATCATGTGCTTGTCCAGTGTGACTGCACCCCAGGGCAGTCCATTCTTCCTACCACAGAACAGAGATGTTCCTAGAAGTAGGTACCACCTGCTGTAAAGTTCCTCAGATAATGTACAAAGGTAGTAGCAAGAACTTTATTGAGCAGGACATGAGATAAGGTACTGCAGGACTGATTATTCGCTGCCCTGTCAGATGCCAGCAGCTGCACTAATTATTGCTGAAATGCATTCAGATGGCAACATCTTTAAATGAACTTTGACCTCAGAACTGAGCAGCAGGACTCTGTGCTCAGACATGCTGAAGGGTGCTTGTTCTGGGCAAGACTCCGGTGTAAGTGCAGCTGAGGTGTTTGTTAAGTAAATAAATTTATCTGGAGCATGTAGAAGACACTTTGGAGTTGGCAAAGAACCAAAAAAGGTGCCTTCCTACAATTCTAATTCTTACGTGCTTTATCTCTTCAGGCACTAATACCAAAGGGCACTTGGGTATCAATGGAAAATTGTGAGATGGCAACCTGTCATAGTGCATTACTGGTTACATGGGCATTGCTAGGACTTGCAGAAACACTGGAACACTGAGGACCACCAAGAAAATCTGAGCCTTTTCTATCGATTAGGTACAACACACCCCCAAGCAGCACTTGCAAAAGGATTTAGGCTGCCTCTAGTAATAGCAGCACTTTGCAAGAAGAGAGTTGAGCAGAAGTTGAAATGAGGTTTTATTCCTTTACTTGCTTTTCCTCCCTACATCTTTAGAAAAAGAAATCTACTTAAATCTAAGCAAGAATTCACCTTCAGAAACCCCCAGCTCCCCTCAGCACACCTGCATCTTGCTCTCACTGCAAGGTAAAGCTAACTCTGAGTGACTTCCTGTCACCCTCTTGGCAGGATATAAAAATACACTTCATGCTGCAGTACGTGGATGGCACAGCCAAGTTCAGGACCACGTTGTGCTCAGTACTATTTGCCAAACAAATAGGAATCGAGATGCTGCTCCCCACGGGGCCTGCCGTATATATAGACAAAGTCAAAGGGGATGAGGCAGTATTATCTCAGGCTTACAGCTGGGGGACTCCAATCCACAGGGATTATAGTAGCTTGCCCAAGGTCACACACAGGAAATCTGTGGCAGAGCCGGGAAATGAAACAAGAGCTTCCCAGGCACGGGCAAATACACCAGGCATAGGACAGTATCTAAAATGGAATGTTTCAACACACATCTGTACAGGTTTCAGAAAGCTTCCAGGCCTGCTCAGAAACTGCAGGAACAACATAATTTGTGCATCAGTTACACTGACACTGTAAGACATGTCTCTTTGTAAGCATTACAGTGTCCTTTCTGAAAGAACACGTTTAAAGTTGGTGCCTTACACGATTCCCTACCACGTGCTGTGTATTCCTAGAAAACCTGCTTCCCATCGTAGTGCCTGGCTGCTGCATGTACTGCTGCCCTCTCGTGTGGACCTGCTGGGAACTGCAGCGTTGGCACAGTCGAGGAGACCCGATTAACCTTTCACCCCAGCCCTACAGCTAATGGACATTGCTGCCTTTCTCATTTGCTCTGGCACTGTCTCTTCACGCTTGTTCTGTGCGTGACACAAGTGACATGACAATGGAAAATCCAGGTCATAGTCCTGGCAGCTACGCTGCAGATCTGCCAGGTCAAGGAAATGCTTAAGACAACGTTGTAGCAACAAAATGTTGTCAAAGGTCAGCTGGCACTCTGGGGTTTCCCTTCAGTGTGCCAGGAGGGCCAGTTCCACCTCATGGATCAAAGTTCACCTCAGGCTGATTGGGGCTGCTAAAGCCAAATCATCTGTTCTGGGCACGTAACATTTCATGAACAGCAGTTTGATACACACAATAAAAGTTGTGACAGGTAGTAATTTAGGAGAAGCTCCAGAGGCAACCACAAAGAAATTCCAGTTATTTCCCACTTAAAGGCTGGCCTGAATTTCATTTTAGCAACAGCTCCTGATGGTACTGTGATACCATGTAACTGGCTCCAAAGCTGTATGATTCACTTTCCATCACACGGGCACTGGAAGGGACTTCAGGGCAAATACAAACCAGGTTAAAGGTGTTTTACTTGGTCTACATCTCACTCCCCTTTTTTTTTTTTTTTTTGCTTCTGTTTTAACCAGAAGCCCTTTTTTAAAAATACCTAGGCAGGTAATTATTGGCACTCATTTGTGTTGCAATGGATAAGATGGGTTTTTAAGCACACTTTCCGCAAGCCCAGCTGGAGCTCTTCTGAATACTTTTTTCCTCGAACTTTTGCTCATTAAAAATAAATCACAGAAAACTTATCTTCCCTACAACGTGACCCAGGATTGAATATTAGATATTTTATGCTGCATTTTCCTACTAAGTCTTCCAATTACCAACTATCTTTCTTCTTTTGCAGAGGGGTAGAACAAGACAAAGCACGTAGCTGAAACAATAAGCAGTCTGGTGTAGTGTATTTCACCTCCATCAGCTTCCAAATGTCTGAACAGAAGTGTGATGACACACTCTCACTCTTCCAGAGATCACTGTAGCCTTTCCAGAGCCAGGGATTCAGATCCAAAAAGCCTCTAGAAATCAAACTTCAGACTGCATCTGGGAGATGCTCCAGGGCTGCCTGTGTGGCAGCAAGGAGGGAGGCACACACAGAGCCACCAGAAGTGGCATGAGGACACTGGCAGTGCCTGAGTTGCTCAGGGAAGTTTATCAGCTCTGACTGCATCAGTTCCTTGTTGCACTAGCAAATGTCAAAGAGGCTCCTTTCCAGCCAGCCCTGGACAGCACACAGAGCTCACTGCAAAGGATGGGGAAAAAGTACACAGCATACCCACCTGGAAAAAGGGAACAAAATAGACCAACTGAGATTGTCTCCATCCAGTATTTCTGGAGAAAGTTAATGATCAAGCAGTGGCTGACCCAGAAAATACTCATTAACACTAGCTACAATATCAAAGGTAGCAAATACATCATTTTCAAGCAAGGCAATAATGGGGACTATTGCTCATTGTGTCCTACTTCAGACAGCAGACATCTTAGTTGAAACAATCATTAAAAAATTGGGTTATAAAGGAATACTACCTAGCTGACACAGACATGACAGGCAGAAGAATTCAGTACAGCTTCTGAACGAAATGGGTCATTGATCTGGTCTGGTTTTGCAACTCATTAGTGGTCCAGTTACACAGAGCTAGTTAGTGCTGCAGCAGCCACATACAAATACATCACTTTGTTCTTTAAAGGCAAAGCAAAAGATCAGAACCATCAGCTGTAGCCCTGGCTCTGCTGAGCACAGTGGGAAACCTTAGTTACCACAAAAGCCAGCCACCTGACTGGCACAGGAGCAGAAAAGGGCACGTTTCAGGGCACAGGGCCTCCACAACTTCCACAGCCCTGACAACAACAGTGCCACGTGCTAGGGCTTCGGTGGAGTTCCTGGCATTGTCCTATTGCCAGTCAACAGTGGGACTACTGTTAGCTCACTTCTCCTCACATCTAATGAGATTAAGCTCCAGTTAGCTTAGGAAAATCCATTTGTTGGGATATTAGACTAAGGACTGCATTTGGATGGCTTAAATCACAAGTCTCCAGCTGTATCAAGTTCCCAACCTTGATTAGCTCAAATGATCTCAGGCTTCACACCCTCTCTGGTCTCAGCACAGTAACTACACCTGAATCTGACCTAAAAGGCCTTCTGCTCCTTGTTCAAAGATTAATTTCTTTCTGCTCCCTGAAGCATCAGGGCAACCTGCATTTGTTGTGAGAAGAATCTGTACATTCAGTTCCACTCCCTGATCACCAGCAAGTGAACCTCTGCCTCTTTGCTTTATGTCAGACTTTCCCAGAGTCACTGACCAATTCTGTCATTTCAGGGTTACTGTTAATTTTAGTAACAATTCCTCAGCTGAAAACAAGCTCCTCTTTCCTCTTGCAGTGCCTGGGCTTTATCTGATTGAGAGTACAGCACAATTGCAGTAAAAGAGCTCTCATTTGCCATAGAGGCCCCACACCAACCAGCTGTGTGTCCCACACCCCAAGGAAATTGCCATTTAGGAGACCACCAGTGGCCTAATGCTGGCAACAGGGCCATTTCTGGAATTGTTTCAGCTGGACACACCAGCCAAGGCCTTGGCCCTGCCTTCAGGCCTGGTGTTCTCAGACAGAGTCCCAGTAGCTCTATCACAAGATGTGTGCAATATGAACAATGCAATCCCAGCAAACCATGAACTGTAAAGACCCAAAGTTTCAGAGGGGAATTTATTGTATGGGAGCATATCCAATATTTTTTGTCAACCATTTATGAGAATAATAAAAAATAGAAGCTTTTTAAATGACAAAAAATATAGTTACATATAGTACAGATTTTCATCTTGCATTGAAGCGGAGCAGTAATAAAACGCTCACTCATGTTTTCACAGTTTGTGTTGCTTCTCTAGATTAAAGCATCAGCAACTCAAGTGTTCCACTCAGAACCCCTAGTTAGCAGTTTCATGGGATGATGGTGAGGGTGAACGCTCTAAGCATTCTGACACACTTCACAAGTACAGCAGGCACACTTGATCCATTTCAGAGCTACTAAAATTTTCAGAGGTACCAGCTACACTTGAGGCATCCTTGCTGCAACTGAAAGGGTTTGGATCAGAACACATTTTTTAGGACCCAGTCAGAAACAGATCTGTGGAACACTCAAGAATGTCCTTAAAACCAGTCTGGTTCAAAGGGCTCCAGGCTGATCCTTTGTGACCCCCTTGTTCTGCCTCACAAGCACCAGACATGAGCACAAAGCTCTAACCAGGACTTGGTCACATGTGTACAGTGCTTGTGAGACCACGAAGGATTTAACATTCTTCAGCACTCCACTCAGAGACCTAAAGGCATTCACTGTATGCATACATTGGTATTTACTACACACACTTACACCCAGCCCCCAATATTATTGCAATAATTCTTTGCTGGTATAACAGCTCATATACCAAGTTTCACTTTGTTTTCTACAGTCATAGGAAAAAAACACCTGAAGAGAGCTAGAACAGCTTTCAATCAGTCACTATGTTGGCATTGAAAGCTTTATTTTGAAAATTTTAAGCAGCAATACTGAATAAATAGACAGAATGATTGTTTTGTCATCTCCATACAACTGATGGCCTTCATCCAAAACATTAAAATACTGTAGCAAATAGAATAAAACATGCACATTTCAATGTTCTAAAAAAAAAAAAACCCAAACAAACAAACAAACAAAAAAAAAGGAGGTGTAATATAAAAGTAACACTTTGACACTTTTTTTAATACAGTACAGACCATTAGAGACTATTTTCTGGAAAAAAATATCTGAATACAGTTTTGTTATTTACATGTATCATTAAGGCCCAATTCACTCAAGTTAATGCACATCAGGAATTTATATGCTTCAAGGTAACTCACTAAAAATTACAAGGTCGATGTTTCTTTGATCATACTCATATGATCCCAGTTCACTAAAATAATGCAATACTTTTCATGCTAAAAACAAGGCAATTGCTGCCCCAAGAGGAGGTTTTTATTTCACTAAAGAATCTTTTTCCCTCTTACCTCTTATGTTTGCATATTGCTAATGCTAGCAGTGGTAGT
Source organism: Bombycilla garrulus (assembly GCA_013400315.1). Lineage (NCBI taxonomy): Eukaryota > Metazoa > Chordata > Aves > Passeriformes > Bombycillidae > Bombycilla > Bombycilla garrulus. The sequence continues at coordinate 435,049 of VXBU01000405.1, read as the reverse complement.
TCTCTTCTTCAGTAACTTCCTCTGAACTTGCCAGGGTTTAGAAAAGCAAGCAACCTCAAAGCTAATACCATTTCCAGAAGCAATTCAGGCACTTTGGAACCTAAGTCCCACTGAAGGATACTGGGAGCTGACTTTTCAGAGTGGGACTTGGTTTCTCCCTTGCTCAGGCGTTCAGACTATTCACCTTAGCCTTAACCTACTGGCTTTTCAGATGGTCATCCCCCTCTTTCCCCCTAACAGCATAGCATCTCCAGCAAAAATAAACTGTATCCTCATGGATGAGAGAGGTAACACAGTTAATTTCCATTAGTAATAAATTACAGGAGTTCTCCATATAAATTCCCTGTGCACTGGAAAATAGTGCTTGTGTATTCAATTATTTAACGCAAGCAAAAAAACCCCATTTTTATCATGCTGCCCAGTAAATAATATGGCACTTGTTAAAATTAGTATGTGTAGCTTCCTTTCTGCTAATGCCCCAGGAGGTTTGAAACACTTCTAAAAATGGACTTTTTGTACATCTGTAAAGAAAGTGAGTTTCTGCAGTTGATCAGAAGCAAAACTCTAAAAGCCACAGTGTGAGGAGTTGTTCTAACTGTTACACATGGGTCAATTCACATTTAATGCAAGGGCATGCCATTTCTTTTTGGTTTATTTACAGAGAGGGTGAAAATGCTACAGAACTTCAGCCTGGGTGAAATTCAATAAGCAAGAGGAGTATGGTAGGGGTAGGGGAATTTGTCAGTGTCTCACAACTGGCAGGTCTGGATACCAAAGCCTCTCCTTGGCCACAGGAGAGGCTGAAGCTGCAAACATTTTTCAGATCACCTTGACACGTGTCAAAGCCCTGGCAAGGAGGGGCCACTCAGGGGTGCTGCAGTGGTCACTCCCGAGCCAGCTCCAGGCTGGCCCCTGCGTCCAACAGCTGCTGCAGTCAGCAGGTACTACTTGTTAATTTAAACAGCAAGTTCCTTCCCTGATTCTATGACAAAGCTGTAATTCAAGCCCTCCAAAGCTGCTCTTACTCTTCCTTTTAATCCTTTTCCTCCTCCCTCCATCTTACAGAATAACCTGGCAGAGAAAGAGCAGGTTTGATGATGCAAGAGCCCAATTCAGCTCAAACTGACGTTTGTGGGAGATGGACCAGTCACAGAATATGACAAAAATCATTAGCTGGGGTAAATATGCTGATCTGCCTTAAAAATACTTAATCTCAGGACAAGACTGTTTCCCCCCACCCCCATGCAGCATAATTTGGGCCAGACTTTGCAAGGTGCTGAGTGCCTCAGTTCTCTAATATCAAGAGGTGCTGAAGATGCAAGATATCCACTGGAGAGGGCCATTTAATTTCTGTAAATTGAACCCAGAATGTAAGGCATATATGCTCAAGTACCTTGGACAGATATTGTCCCCTAACTATGTATATTTTACACTTTTTATATATTTATATATATACACACATTCATTCTTTTTTTTCTTTTTTTTTTTTAATACAAAGTTATGGGCACAGTGGACATGAGCAGAGAATTGTGATAAACTAACAGTAGAATAGGTGAGCACTGCAAAGGTTCCTCAGGTAAGAATATCTCATTTTCCAGTTTGCTCACATGGGAAGATGGGAGGGAAAAAAAAAAATAAAAAAAAAGACCTGATAAGTTAAACAGTAAAAATTCAGAGTCCATTTGGAAAGGTCCTTTATATATTCACAGCCTTATCTGTTGCTGTTAATCTAAATACAGCAGCATTTTTAGACTATATGATGCCATTAATAAATGGAAAGGAAAAAAAGAATGCATTAAACACTCAAGAATCCTTCATCTTCTGCTATATCTTTTAAAACTTCCATTTGTCAGGAAGCTCCTTTTTTAGAAAAGGAGATTTAAATTAACATTTATCTGCACATCAGTGAATCAACACAAGAGGATGCTAGGAGTTAAGTATTCTTCTATGGCTAAAAGCTTGGAGTTTCCCAGCAGTGGTAAAAACCTGACCCTGCCAAGGAGGACATCAGGAGCACAAGTCTCCAGCACTGCAGTGAGGGCACAGTGTCCCTCCTCATTCCCAGGAGATCTCCAAGGTGGGGATGATGCTGTGAGTTGCTGTTAGAACAGGAAATCCAAGCCAGAGGAGGCCCATCCCTTCCCTAACTCATCCATGAGGCCAGCTCCCAACGTTCACAGTGTGTCCCACTGATGCCAGTCCCTCTCTCCACAAACCTAGTGTCCCTTCAGCGATCTCACTTCAAGGCCTGAAATCAAGGAGCTATTTGGGAGTGGCTACTTTCTGCAGGAAACCCTTTTTGTCTAATTCTTTCTTAGCTTTGATTGCATTAGAGCAACATCAATGTGATAATGTTCTCATATGTTCTGTGAAAAATGACCACCAAATGTGTGAATTTTCTGCTTGGAAGCTCTACATTCTGTAAGTGACTGTCTTTCAAAGGGACCAAATGTCTCCACCAGGGAGCTGAATGAATCCTGGCCTCACTCCTGTCAATAAGAACTCTGCTATTGACTTCATGGGACTCTGCCAGGTTTCTTCCCTTCACAAAACTTGAGTGGATTCTGGAAAGCTGGAAGTAGATACTCATTTGTGTTGTGTCTTTCTTCCCCACCAACAGCAAGATTTGTAACAAAACAAGAACACTGTAATGGCTAGTGGAAAAAATGAAGTACAAAATCACACACAGTGAAAGCTTCCTACTCTCTTTTGGTAAGATATATGAAGACAACTTCTTACATTGTTCTTTTCTCAAAAGGCATATACAATGTGGCAAAATATTTCAAATATACATTCTATATAATAAAATATCATCTAACTAGTGCATCCTCAATCATATGCTGGAAATATTTTTACCAAGCCAAGGTTTAAAATCCATAAATCTTTTGAACACTAGGTGCTTCATTCAAGGCAGATACAACAGCAAGTAAATCCCACAAGCTCACTTTTCAAGCCTTAAAAGGTAGCAATGGATGGAACATGACATATGATGACCCACAACAGAAATGAACAAAGTTAGTGGTGAGAAACCACTGCAATGGTTCAGCACCCCTCAGAACTCTGCATTGCAGGTTGCTGTACTTGATCAGATGGGGGATGTTGTTACACACAAATTAAAGTCACCTCGTCAGACTGACAAACAGCCATATGTGATAATTCACAAGTTAAAAATAAAAATATAAAAGATCAACATTCACAGGTCCATTGATTAAAGGGAATAAATTAAACCTCAGATAAGTTGCATACACGGTTTCCTTCACCCTCAGTCTTCCATTTATACCTATACAAGGAACAATACTTTCCCAAACACTTCTGAAGTGGCAAAAACAACGGTTTTTGCACTCAAGCTGTGTTGACAGCAAGGTCATCCTTGCCAATTATGAATCGAGACAGTTCCTGTCTCTTTAGCATCAGTGCACAGGGTATGGCTCCAAGTGGTGTTGGAGGAAGAAGAAAAAGTAACATGGTGGCATAACAACAAAAAAAAAAAAAGAAAACAAGACAAACTTCTTCCATTCATCATTGGCAGAATAAAATAAAGTGTATGTTGTCCAGGGTACCTTGCTAGGTCCTCTCTAGAAGAGGTATGTACTGTCATACATAAATGCCCTCCGGGTTAAAACCAGATGACAGGGGGTTCTGTAGGATCCGAAGGTTACTGGGGAGTTGCCTCGATGAGCCGGGGCGCTTCAGTGACCCGGACTGAAAGGTTGGCTCTGTATGAGAAAAAGAGCAATTAGCAAAGTCATCAGCAGGGGCGCACCTCTCCTCCTCCTGCTTAAAGCAATACAGAAAAACGAATTCCAAATGTAACAAACTACGGAAGTGCCAGGCTAGGAAGTGAGGAGATCTAAGGTGCACACTTCCTACTCATTTCAAAACAGAACGAAACCCACGCAAAAGAATTACCCTCCCACGAGAAACATGTACACAGACACACACACTTATATAGTGATGCGCAGAAACAACTCCAACCTGTAACATATCTCAAAGCTTCAGCTTCCGACCCACTTAAAAGAGTCCATACAAGTGCTGCATTTGAAAGCTTGATTGTCTTTTCTTCTCCCCACCCCCCTGCCCTCCCAGTGCCTTTTGGTTACAAAGTTTTCTGAGCAGAGGGACAGACCCTGCACGGGAGAAGGAGGAGACAAAGAACCACTTGGAAGCAGAGTGCTGGAAAAGCACACGACCGTGCTGGTGCCACAGCTCTGACACGCATTCAAAACGCTCCCGTGGTTCTGCCCAGGAAATTCTGAATCCAGATGTGGGCACGTGCAGGCTGCACTGATCTCACTGGGGGCAAAGTCAATTCCTAACAGCCATCTGTGCAGGACTTCTGCATGGCTGGCAGCCCAGCTGGATTGGCTTCTGTTCCCATGCGGCTGCTGTCTGGGATTTCTTGGGATCAGACACATTCCTTTCTCTGCTTTGACAACACCCCAAGCAGAAGAGGAAGAACCCAGACGAACGGCAACGTCAGATGTACAGTCACGTTCCGTGCTGGCAGCCAGCCACGGCGGCCACTCTTGAAAGCTGCAGGCTTAATGCTTTGCTGATGGGACAAACGCATGCCCGGGCACAGTGGGAGAGAAGTTCTCCACATACTCGTCTTTATTTAGAGCCTGCTAAACCCCTGGAATGAAAAGAAGTACTCGACAATGCACTCTCACAGTGTTTTGCTAATGTCTTCGCTAAGGGAGCATTCACTTCACGTAGGAGTGCCAGCATTAAGCGGCAGCAGAGGCACTGCCCGCCCCTTCTCCCTCCTTCCCTCCCGCCTAAAGCATGCCGAGGGCTGCACCTCTCTCGAGATCCACGTGTGGGGCCTCCACCTCCACGGGGTCTGCCGGCAGCACCGTCACCTTGGTTCCCGTTTGCTGGATGAACTGCTGCAGGTTCACCTGGCGCAGCTCCTTGGTCAGTTGCTCCAGTTCTTGTTCCCTGTCCTGCCGGGAAACAGAAAACAACTGCTGAGCAAATAAAGCAGCATTTCATGACCATATTTACAGTTGGGCAACTAATGCTTCTCCTTTTGTTGAGAAAGCCTCCAATTTTTAAAGCTCAAATGCAAATTCAAGAGTTGAAAGGTATCTTAATCCTGTAATTTAAAAAGCAAGTCAACACTGACTAGCACTTATTACTAGAATCACAGAATCAATTAGGTTGGTAAAGACCTCTGAGATCATTAAGTCCAACCCATGACCCTAACTGGGTTTTTCTTAATGTATTTTATTTTTATATTGCTTCTTGGATGACTAGCAGCTGTTGCTCGTACCACCTGAGAAAAACTCTGGCATGTCAGCAAATAAAGGTAATAGTGTGAATGCTGAGAAAATAATCAACCGAGCAGCAGTCTGGCATCAAGTCTTACTTCTTCCTGCAATGTCCAGCATGGCTTGGACAGCTCATTTAATTCTTTTGATCTCAAAAGGAATAAAGTTCTTTTCTCTTCTTGTTCTTTGCATTTTCTATTTAAACTTTTTTGGCCAGAACCTTCTCACTCTGCAAGGGTCTTGTGCTATGAAGCCAAAGCCTGGCTGGGTCCGCACCCCTTCAAAGCACAGATCATAATTTAGGATCTTTCTCTGTACCTCTGTCACGATATGCAAAACTTACAGCTCTGATAGATTACTACAGTCTTGAACTATTATTATTCCCACACACAGAGGTTGAGCGGCTTTAGCAGATACCTTTAACTTTAGGTATGCAATAAAATATTTGTCTATTTCCTCCCCCCTCAAAGCTCCATAATGCAGAGTTCAGTTTATTTTCTTGTGGACTTCCACGTTTGTGCACCTTTAGGTTTAGAACAAGACTGGAAGATCTGAATTGAATGGGAACTTTCCCAAGAAAACCTTGACTATTAAAAGAACCAAGCCAGAAATATTTTTAACTCCATCATAGCCTCAGTAAATGTAACTAAGAATAGATAAAACACATAAAGAGAACTTGAAGCTTTCCATCAGTGCAAATCCTTAAGAGTAGCATGTCTGCAAACTTATCATAGATAAACATGGCAAAAACTGCTTGCAGTTTTCATCCATTTTGCTTTGGATTAAAAGTTTACTTCCCCCATCATGTAGTAAAACCAGCTCATACTGGCATGGTTCTAAGGCAGGAATAAGGATATGAAATCCCTTTACATATTCACAGTGGAATCACCTTAATGCCACTGCAGCACTTATAACTGTGAATCCTGGGAATCAGCAAGAACCACAGCTCCAACTGATGTGTGGTGCCTTAGGACTATCTCATGTGGCACATAAAAATCCCAGGAGCTCCAATCTTTCCTCTACCTCATCCAGCTAGCAGCTGGAGTTCCTTTATTCTTTCATGCTCTATCAAGTTCCATGTTCATTAACTTTAGCAAGGAAACAGGGACTGCATTCTCTTTTGACACATGTACCACAAATGCCTGAGGTATTGAGAAAATAAAATCCTAAACACCAGCGAGTCAGGCAGGAAAAGAAGGATGCTGTTCTTTAAAACTAAAGCCCTGTAAGGTTGCAGGTACTTTACTTTAGCTCTGTGCCTTTCCAGGTGCTGTTTTTGGACTGTTTTTTGTCAATCATCCTTTTTGGTGGCAGACAAACCTAGCAAGGATCAAAAGTTTATCCTCAGAAAAGGCTATAAAGGTGCAAATTACTGCCTTTCTTCTCATATAGTTTGAATGAGCAAGTTAAACACAGGTGAAATAAAAACTGTCTGTTCTTCAAGAAAAAAAACCCACAAACTGAAATGTGATTTGAAAATGAAAGCAACACATTCCCCCTTTTACCCCAATTCACTTTGAAACCTTCTTGTGCTGTCTTTCATGGACCCCAGATTTGTGCAAGAGACATTAGTCACAGTCTTTGACTTTGTCTTGCTATGGATAAAAAGACAGTCTTACCTGTAATCGCTTGGTAGCTTGGCCCAAAGACCTTTCTACTGCTTTAATGCCATTTTCCAATCTCAGACTCTGCTGGCCCTGAATATCAATTTCTCCCTTCACCTTCTCGATCTTTTCCTTGACCTCTTCTTCATTCACTTGGGACTCTTGAACTTCCCGCTGCAGCTTCTCTGCTTCAAGGCCACTCTCCATGTTGTGGATCTGAGACACGTAGTCCTTGAGCTTGCTCTCGCATTCCAGGATCCTCTGCCTCATCTCCTGCAGCTGCTCCATCAGCTGCTTTTCATTCTCCTGTTCAATCTGCAGCTCGTTTTCCCAGAACTCTTCCTCTTCAATCTCCACTTCATTACGTTTGATCTTCTGCTCCAGTTTGAGGATTTCTTCTTCCAGGCTGGCGTTATACTTTTGCTCCCAGTAGCGGATCTCGGCTTCGTTGGACTCCAGTTGCTTCTCAATGCACTGAAGTTTCTCCGTCTGGAGGTGGATCAGTTTCTTCAATTCGTCCGCTGTTGTTTTACAGTTGTTGAGCACCTTTTGCTTGAACTCGGATTCCTTGCTCTTCCCGAAGATGTCCATTAGCCCCTTAGCGCCGCCAGTGAAGGTGAGGGATTTCCTTTTCGGCTCCCTCCTCTTCATGGCCTTGTCCCCGGGCGGCCTCAGCTTGGCCAGGGGCGGCAAGCTCTGCCGGTACAGAGTCCTCTCGGGGATGCGCGCCACGCTGTCCGACGTGGGCCGCTCGCTCAGGGAAGGCCCGGTGCGCCGCAGGATCAGCTGCACGTCGCTGGCGTACTGTCCCCACTTGTTGAGGGACACGATGGGGTTCTCGTGCGGCGCCAGGTGCCGCTCCGTGTCCCGCCACTTCTCGATCAGCGTGTAGCGCCCGGTGCGCCCTGCAAGGGAGCACAGCGTCAGCGCGGCCGCGGGGGGGCGCCACCGCGCCGCCCGTGAGGGACGGCAGCGGGACACGGGGGGACACGGCGGGACAGCACCGGACACGGCGGGACAGGACCCTCCCGCCCCCCGCAGGCTGTTTCAGCGCACCTGCCCCTGTCGCAGCACACGCTGCCTCGCCCACGGTGCCTGCACATCAACCAGTTCGCCTCTAAACCCTCCCCGCGCAGGGCGGGAGCGGCAGCAGTGAGGAAGCATTGACACCGTGAGAACCGGCGGAACTGCGCAGCCCCGGGGCTGCCGGCAGGGACTGAGATTCGCGGAACCGCACAATGGTTTGGATTGGAATAGAGCTAAAGATCATCCAGTTCCAACCCCCTGTCACAGGCAGGAGCACCTTCCGCTATCCCAGGGTGCTCAGAGCCACATCCAGCCTGGCCCTGGGCACTGCCAGGGATCCAGGGGCAGCCACAGCTTCTCTGGCCAACCTGTGCCAGGGCCTCACCACCCTCACAGGGAAGAATAAAGCAAGTGACCCGGTAGTATTGGTAACCACCACATAAATACACCGAATGCGAACCTCTAGACCAAGAGAACAAGAACAGGAGTTCCAGATTTTTCATACAGCAGTGTAGAAATATCAAATGTGGAGGCACTGTGTTCGCTTGTTAAACTTTCATCAGTCAGAGGCAGCTGTTAATGACTGACAGGAGCCGCAGTTCCCCTGTTCATGCCCTCCAGTTTGCTCAGACACTGATCCAGCTTGGGCCACAGCCTGTGATGCCCGTGGCAGTGCAGCTGATGTGACAAACCCTCATTGAGGAGAGCACAGGGACAAGAGCACCAGAGGTTGCCTAAACTGCGAATGAGCAATCAGGCTCCTTGCACAATCCCAGCCTTCAGGAAGAAGCTCGAGTCCTTTCTTAAGAGCTGAGAGTTTTTCTGAGTGCTCTATTGACAATACAACTTAGGTTCATGGCTTCATTTGTGTTCTTATCAAACACTTAAATTCAGCAGTCTTCTAACACCTCTTATGGGATATTTTTCTAAGCACTCTCACTACTCTGAAATACAGCATTCTCCCACTCCAGAAGAGTTTCCCCCTCTCAAAGTAACCTCACTTAAAGGCCACAACATTATTTACAAAAAGATGGGAAAGATCAACTGCTTTTAAAGCATTTGATGCTAATGAATTTCTCAACAGCGCCACAATTGCCATTAACCTTAAAAACATCATTAGCTACTTTAATGCATTACCCACATTCATTTTCATGAGAAATGATCATTCAAATGATTTATTTCAGCACATAAAAGCCTCAAATACCTGTCATATATGCAGCTACAGAGGGGAAGAGTTGGAAGAAATGTAGTTACCAGTGGTAATGCATTCAAAGTGTTCTCTTACCTTGTACCACCAGCCCAATCACACTTTTCTCAAAAGGACAAAAATATCCTTACCTCAGGCTGGAGATCTGCCCCTGACCTTCAGTCACAACACTCACATGGACTCCTCACCTCAGATTTGTAGGAAACAAGCTGCACTGTGGTGATTAACACACTGTGCACCCCTCCAGAATCAGTCACTGCCTTCTAAAGAGCTTCCCAAACTACAACTACTCCGTTGGAAACGTTCCTCTGCTCTCACTTTCTCAACAAGTAGCTTCCAAAGCAAAGAATAAGAACAAAACTGGTCTGCAGAGGCACCACCTGGAGAACAGGTGGCTTTGGCTTGTGGCTCATCCCAGAGGGATTGGCTGGCCCAGTCAGAGACCAAAATGTTCACTTCCACATTCAGAGTGAGGGCTGAAAGGTTTGGCTGATGGAAGTCATCAAAACAAGGCAAGCAATGATGAACAGCAAACTACCACCCCAAATGCAGTATAAACAAATTACTCTGGGTACGGACTGGGGGGAAAAAAAGTGGGGAAAAACCCCAAACCTATCAGCATATTAATATGCTTGGCTAACACTCTCAGAAGATTTAAGGTTTATTCTAATAGAGTTCTTCAAAATCAAGTTTATAAAGGTATATGGTATAAAGTGAGAGATTTTTGCTAACTCACAATATTGCTAATTGATCCATAAAGATCTATAGTTTGTAGTGGGCATTGGTGATGTTACAGGAAAAAGCACACAAACACTAGCACAGCATACAAACAATAAATCTTGGAGAAGAAAAATTAAGTAAAAACATACCCCAAGACAAAGGCTGCACTTCACTGCTCTGTTTTGGTCATCTTTGAAGCTTCCAGCTTGTAATCATGGTTGTGCTGCTAATGTTCATGTTGTGTCAGAAACAGCCAAATTCAAAGAAGTCTTGAAATTGTAAACTGGAGTAGGCACCACTAGGGGAGCGAGCAGAGTGCAGTTTCTATTCACTCTGCTATTAAACTCATTACTTTAAAGAAATGAAACAGGAGACAAAAGGAAAAAAAAGAAAAGAAAAAAGAGGAGGGAGGAGAATAAAGCTCTAACAACCCTGACCAAAAGTGAATTAAAGAATTAAGCACAGACTTGCCAAGAACTATTTTCATCTTAGCTCAGGGTTCCAAATCAACATGCAGCCCTAAATAATGAACTCGGCACTCGAGATCCACATAAAAGAAAGTGTTTAGTAGAAGTAATACTTGCACAGTTCAACAACCACACCTGGAGCTCAGGACTGCTCTAAAACAAAGCTGTTCTCTTCTGAGATCATTACCCAGGTCTAGTGCTCAGCCTATGCATGACGCAGATTAACAATACCCAGACAACCACAACTGTGATGTTTGCCTGCATTAGAGGGGATTAATTCACAAATGAAAGGGTGAATGAGTTAATTCAGAACTAATGACAGAGTATTTCAGAACACAGGCGTCCCTGTAGCAAACTGCTGGTTTTTATGTGCAGCCACCACTGACAAGGAGAAAGCAGCTTGCCTGGGTTGTTGATGAGGAACAGTTCGACTCTGCCTGCATGCTGCTTCTTGCCCTGTGTGCTGTCCACGAGCTTGTGGACACAAAAAGCACCTGGCAGAACGCAGTCCACCTTCATTCATGCTACCTTATTATTTTAAAATTATGTTTAGTCACATTCAGGTAATAGCCATGTATGAGCAACGTATGGCATTCCTTAAATTCCAGTGTGTTTCTCCCAGCTGAATATTATATTGAATTCCACCCAGAATTTTGCAGTATCTGTGGTTTCCTCTTCAGAAAACAGGAATTCAAGGGCCAGAGAAAGCACAGGACCTGTGCACCCTATTTGAGGCACAGTTACTTCATGGGCAGCAGGAGAAAGGCAGTTCTGCTCCACACTGCTGAGCCCCCTGCAGGGCTGCACCCAGCCCTGGGCCCAGCACAGCAAGGACAGGGAGCTGCTGCAGCCAGCCCAGAGCAGGGACCCGAAGGGCATCAGAGGGATGGAGCAGCTCTGCTGGCAGGAAAGGCTGAGGGAATTGGGATTGTTCAGCCTGGGGAAGAGAAGCCTTTGGGGTGACCTCACTGTGGCCTTGCAGGGCCTGAAGGGAGCCCACAGGAAAGATGGAGAGAGACTCTTGACAAGGGCCTGGAGTGACAGGACAAAAGGGAATGTCTTCACACTGACAGAGAGCAGGTTGAGATGGGATATTGGGAAAAAAATTGTTCCCTGTGAGAGTGGGGAGGCCCTGGCACAGGGTGCCCAGAGAAGCTGTGGCTGCCGCATCCCTGGCAGTGTCCAAGGCCAGACAGGGCTCTCATCAAGCTGGGACAGTGGAAGGTGTCCCTGCCCATGGCAGGGGAGTGGGATGGGATGGTCCTTAGGGTCCCTTCCAACCCCGGCCATTCTGTGATTATTACATGCTCCCCAGAATGGGGACCCTACATGGACCATTTGATATTACCATCTCAAAACAATCACCAAGAACTTGTATCTGTTCTGCAGACAGCGAATACAAGCAATAACAGGAGCAGATAGATATTTACATCCCTAAAGCACACTGCATCTGCACAAAGGGCAGTGTCAAGGTTAATAGGTTAAGTTTTCACCTACAGTTCCCTAAGTATACAAACTTATACAGGTTCTATTAATACAGGAACACCTTCAAAAGAATAATTTATTTCAAAATTGAGAAAGACATCAAAAAAAGGAAATAAGTGGACTTCAGAATGCTGATGTTCTGACAGCCTGCAAATAGCTGTCAGAGTGGTTTGAACCTGGATTTCCTGTGACATTAAACGGCAACCTGCACTCAGTGTCTTCGATCTGGCTCTGCTGCACAGCCAAACACAAGTTCTGGACCCAATTGCCCGTGCCATGTTCCCAGCCACTGTAGTCTTGCCTTAGGATTGATGTAATTTGCTAATTTAAACACAGATTCCATCACAACGAACAGTGATTAAACTAATGAAATATAGGTACAAGGTAATGAACATTTTCTTAGACTCTCAAGAGGCAGCTTTTTAAATTATACTACTCCATGATGGTAGTAGGACAACATTACTCACATTAAGCTCCTCTATATGCTTTAATATTTGCAACTGACACAGTAGACAGAGCAACCATTTCTGCTGCCAAAAGTGAAAATGAAACTCCAAAGGAAAGCAGCAGTAGCAACACTCTTGGCAGGACTGTAACCCGAGAGGTCATCAATTCCCTTTTTCAGGACAGAAATGATTCATCCTATTACTCCCACCCAAAAGTCCATCATCCTCTACAAGCAAAGCATTTCAGGCACTACGTTGTTTTTTTCTGCTACGCAGGTAGTATTATACATCATGAAAAAAACATACCTGTGCCTTATCTTTCCCATCAGGCTACAAATGTTTATGCCAAGCACCAAGCAAGATCCATCTTTCCATTAAGTGTCTCCCATGCTTGAGAGCCAGCACCTACAGCAGTGAGTCAGTGCAAGTGGGTGACTCACTGCCCTGGTCTCACATAATTTCTGGGAAAAGTGGTGGGATGAGCAGTCTTAAACAAGAGGGTACCTCTCCTTCCCTAGAAAAGGAGTTGGGCTGGGTGAGGGCAGGTCTTTGTCACCAGAGGTCACAGAATCATTGAGGCTGGAAAAGACCTCCACGATCATCGAGCCCAAGCTGTGCCCGACACCCACCTTGGCAGCCAGCGCAGAGCACTGAGTGCCACATCCTGTCATTCCCTGGACACCTCCAGGGATGGAGACTCCAAACCTCCCTGAGCAGCCCCTTCCAATGCTTAACAACCTTTTCCATGAAGAAATTCCTGCTCATGTCCAACCTGAATCTGCCCTGGCACAGCTTAAGGCCGCTCCCTCTTGTCCTGTCCCTGTTCCGTGGGAGCAGAGCCTGACTCCCCCTGGCTGCACCCTCCTGTCAGGGAGTTGTGCAGAGCCAGAAGGTCCCCCCTGAGCCTCCTTTTCTCCAGGCTGAGCCCCCACAGTCCTTCAGCTGCTCCTCACAGGATTTGCTCTCAAACCCTTCAATGCAGTCTTGCTCCCAGTTTCTCCTCCTTCCCTGAGACCACCAGGATGCACTCAGTGCCAGGGAAGTTCCCTGGCAGCCACATTCCTAGCTCCCATTTTCCCCAGGGGTCCCATCACCTCTGCTGCAGCTGTGCAGCTGGCACTCTGCACAGTCTTTGGAAAAAAAATAAAGATTAGAAAATCTGCACCTAAGACAGAAGTTTTAAGACAGGCACACTAAAAGAGAAGTTGCACTAGTCTCAGTCTTGAGCTGAATCTGAATGAGCACCCCAGACTTAACACAGTGCACAATAAGAATAAACACAGTCACCTGTCTGCACACAGGTCTCCATGGAGGTGAAGCCAGACCTGCCAACACACGGCTCAAGCCAAACCCAGACTGCCCAGAGCACTAAAAAATGCACATCCTCCACAACGTGGCTACAGCTTTCTGACCCACTTGGTTTCCCAGAGACAGCCTTCCAGCCCTAGGCTGTCTTCCTTAACAAGGCAATGCAAAGAAAAAGTAATTGCATGTGGGTAAAATCTTTTAAGAACTTTTAATATGTGGAACACGTGGGTGAAAATGCTCTGCCTTACAAAAGGGACAACAGCATTAACTCCTGAATCTTTAACAGCACTGACAGAAAAGTAATTGCTGACAATTTTAATCAACCCAGGATGATTTGAACTCAGTATCTTTGAAACATTAAGCTGACATTTCATTCATGATGTGATACTTAAGTTAACATCCACAGCAATTTAAAAAAATAATACTATACTGGCTACCTGAAAACTCATTAAATACCCAAGATTAAGAGAAAAAAAAATCCCTCAAAATAGAGGTTAGAGTTTGCATTACTCTGACTTCTTAACTCATGCTATATTTTGCAACCAGAGGTATGAAATACAATAGAAAATAAAGAGTGAGAGAAGGAGTCCCATCCTAGGAAGAAATACCCAAAGAGATACACAGGCTCCACTGAAGGTCTGCTGAGTTCTCCAGGCACATCTCTCCATGTCTTCACCAGGACTGAAGCCATAGCTCATTACTATTATCCCTGCTCCCAAAAACGGGCATGCAGGAGTTCATCACAACCCAACAGAAGAAAGCTCTCAGTCATCACTTCATAGTTTCAGCTGCCTTTTACTCAAGCATGCTGAGGTACCACACTTATTTTAGAGCTGTGGTCTAAAAGGTGAAACCACTGGCAGCTTGGCTGAGAGCACACAGGAACATGTGGCAAAGCACATCCAGCAGCCCAGGTCCCTCTTGGTGAGGTTACTGACACCAGAGTTCTCAACCAGAAAGTCTGTATAATCACACCATGGGATCACCACAAGACACAGATTTCTTGTATTTATAATTTCTCTTAATGCTGCTATTTAAAGTGGCAGAGAAAAACCTTGGGGTTGAAAAAACACAAATTCTAAGAGATCCTTAGCAGAGACACCTGCCCCTGTCCCAGGCTGCTCAGAGCCCCATCGACCCTGGCCTTGGGCACTGCCAGGGATGGGGCAGCCACAGCTGCTCTGGGCACCCTGTGCCAGGGCCTCACCACCCTCACAGGGAACAATTTCTTCCTCATATCCAATCTGAACCTACTCCTGTCAATGTGAAACCACTGCCCCTTGTCCTGTCACCGTATGGGTTTGTAAAAGAAGTGGTTTGATCTTTCCAGATACAGCTCTGGCTGAGCCTTACGATGCTCTAACACATCTGAGACAGCACTGACATTTTAAAAAAATACACTCCATTTATCTTCAAGGAAAAATACTCAACTGGAATTAAAATAAAAAAAACAACAAAACCAACCCTGATTATTGCATTTGTTTAATTTTAAAAAGAGACAGCTGTACTTCTTGTTCAGTGAAGTACGCTCATATTCTCCAGCCAGAAGCACCAAAATCCACAGCACTTTTTAAAGGAAGTCTGCCAACTTATTTGCCACAGAAAATTACAGGGAGAAGGGAAGAAGGTTTCTCTCGTTAAGAAATTCAAGCTTCATGTCTCTAGCCTGAAATATTCTCTTTCTAGGAAACAAACATGCCATTCTGAGTAGAGGACATGCATTCTAGTCTCCAGGGGTTAAAAAAAAAANAAAAAAAAAAAAAAATCACAAGTGCAATAAAAATCCTCTTGGGGGCTGTAAGTGGGAGAGCAGCACTTCTGAAGGAACACAGTAAGTGTATTTGTGACTGCACTATTTGTTACCACTTTCCTTTGAAAGACTTTTTATTTTTTGATTATTATTTTGTTTAAAGATATTTTATTTTACTGGTTGTTTGAATGGCAAACAACCAGTAAAAGCCAATTAAAACAAAATCTACAGTTAAACTACATTTGCCTAAACCATCAGCTAAAATGATTAGCTCATGATAATGATTTTTTAGGACACACCTGCTTTTCCCCTCACTATTACAATGATTTTTTGAGAGGAGTCACTACACACACACACAAAACACCTTTGGCTGGATTCATCAACTGTCTCATCACACACAAAGTATCAACAACTCTTTTTACTTTTTTTTCAGTTGTCCAGGTTATGAAGAGGAATCAAACTGAACAAGCATGCTCATATGAAGTCATTCTGGTTTTCACAGAATGCTCAGAAAACTTGATGGAGAATGCATTGTCAAATGCACATTTTTAAAAGAGACAAGGATGAATCTTGGAAAAGCTCGTTTCTCCTGGCAAAACTATTTTTAAAACAAGACTCATGGTTCTCTATTTAAACTGTGTGCTGAGGTGTATTTTTGTTTTAGTGAGAGCTTTGTTTCTCATGATGAAACAATCACTTCTCTTATTTGTATTAAAAAGCCAAATCTTTGTCACTTGCACACAGCTTGAGTTAAAAAGAAAATAAAGCAGACCTAGATAAAACCCATAAAAGGTAGTATCAAGTGTTCTTCAAGATCCCACTGAGAGATGATTTCACTCTCTGGAAACTTGTAACTGAATAGTTTTATGTCTGTCTTGAACAGAATTCCAGTGACCCGCCCTCCTAAAGCAATTCCAACTCCTTCTAAGTTACAGATACAGACAATTTTAGTATCAGAGTTATTTCCAACTGGTATTATTCTCTCTTGCATTCAATAAATTACACACACATTTTTAAAAATAAGCTTTGTTGGGGCACCAAAGGAGACAACTCTTTTTTTTTTTGTTTTAAAGAATGAGGGGGCGTTTGAGATTAATTTCAATCCAAACAGAAATCAAAAAAGAAAACACCCACAATTAATCAAAAAAAAAAATCTAAAATTCTTACTTTGGGTAGTCATTTCCTGCAGTGATCGAGAGATGGGCAACAGGGGAAAGGCAAGAACAGGTAACACAAATGTTATTTATCAGCAGTACAGCCCCAGAGAGAGACTTTTTACTGGAAGAGCTCCAATTCCAAGGAGTCAAGGAGCATGAGCCAGGCAAGTTAAGTGACAATGCCACAGCCAAAGGATTAGACATTGGATATGGGACAGAACTTCTTACAAAGGCTCACAGCCCAGTATAACTTGATTATTTTTTATGCTAAAATAGCCCTAGAACATAAAAAAAAAAGAAAACAAACCCCCCCCCAACAAACTTTCGTATCCTGAAGTTGTTACTGAATTTTCATGGCATGGGCGAAGAGTTGGAAAGCGCATAGATGGAAACCTTTTTCTAGCTTTTATCACAGCAGGAGATCAGGAGACAGGGCCCTGCATTTGATCAAGTGACAGCAAAAGGCATTTCTTAAAATACAAGAAATTCCATTTAAGGACAACACACTCTGACTGCCAGGGTGAGTGAACACCGCTACAGTTGGGTCTCCACACTTGTGCACATTCAGAACCCAACTGCCCCTGGTCCTGGACAACCTGCTCTGCCTGGCCTTGCTTGGAGTAGCAGAGTTGGACTCTGTCCAAGGGTGCCTTCTAACCATAGCTCTAGAAGAATTTTGGTTTTCCTATTTTTCAAATACAGGACAAAGCTTTATTTTTCACATGTCTAGAACAGAGGCAGCTTTATTTGTCCATGAGAAGCTTCTTAACTAAGGATGTCTTAATCCAGGTATCTTTGGCTTGTGCTTTCCTCAGTGGATATAGCTGTAAAATAAGCCAGTCTGCAGATATTCCAGACACTGCACTTCAATAAAATAATGTATTTCTTCCAATTCACATTTCAGGCTCAGCAAAGAAGGCTTTGTTGTGTGTGTTGTACTCTTTAAGTCAAGCACCTAGTAATAAACTGTAAGGCACAATCAAACAAAAGGAGCATCTCACAAACTTTGCAGACAGACAAAATAATCCTGAGTGCGGCCAAGTTATGTGACTGCTGAAGGAGCCAGACTGCAAAGTGGAAAATCCCATCAGAGCCAAGCAAGGAAGAAGCCAACTAAGACTGGCTATTTTCCACCACCAAATGTCAGGTGAGAGCTAGAGGGATCCATTTTCATAGATTCCCATTCAAACTCGAGTGACAATTACTCCTGGTAAGCTGGGACCTAGAGCCAAATCCCAGGGGCAGCCAGACGGTTCTGTCCTGATGAATGGCCTGACAGGAGGGCCGGGGAAGCCCTCCCTGCCAAAGACACACCAGAGTAATTTATATGGTGCTTGATCCTGTCCTAGCTGCCCCAGTGAGAGGGGAATTGTTCTGGGGGTGTTCTAGAGAGGGTATTTGCCTTGGGAAAGAATTGCCAAAGGATTTTCTTGATTTGGCTCTGGTTGCAGCTGAAATTTATCTCAGCATGGAAGCAGAATCGCCGGTCTCAGACAAACTGGTGATGTGCTACAGAAAAGGAAGTCTGCAGGGCTGACAAAACCTGTGTGTGTTTCCAAGGCTGAGGGAATCTTTAGAGTTCAGGCTAATAACTGAGGGTACAGAAGAAAACCCAAGGAGAAATTACACAGGAGAACATTAAATTACTGTCTAGAACTGTCAGTCTGACATTTCTGTGGGAGAAGGCAAAGGAAACTGAATGAAAGGGATATTGAAAGCAAAATGAAGAACAAAAGTATCACAACCACTTTATTATTTCTGAGCATGTATCACTTAATCATGACTAGAAAATGATCATACTAGCAAAATTGTTTCTCAAAAACCTGCAGGCAGAAAATGAGATATGGAAGCAATTGAACCAATTACCACTAAACAAAAAGCTGCAACTAAACCAGTAAAGAAATATTTAAAAGTTTAACATCAACTACAAGATTTGAGTGACAAACTGACTTGCTACAACTTTTAAACGAAGCTTTAAAAGGAATTTGGTGCATATAGATAAGCACATGCTAGAATTTTGTTCAATCCTCCTAGAGTATAAAATAAGTGCCAGTCTTCCACTCCATCAAATGTAAGTAGATGGAAATGATGCTTAGAGGCTTAACATTTAAATAAATAAACATCAGTTTCAGAGAAATTGATTTTGTGCTTACAGGGAGAATACCTTGTTCACATTCATAGGCCTAACTTGCTTTTTATTAGAAAATTTTTATTTTCAAATTGAGTCAGACTGCTAATACAATCTTGCAAAACTGCTGGCATACTGAAAAGTGCTGAAGCTCACCTTTAAACTATTAATTTTAGGTAAAACATAGGTTTTAATGCCTAAATGTAAATAGTATGCAAAGCAAATTATAACATTTTAGTGAAGAGTAAGTATCAGCATAGGAAATACTGATGGGATGAGGTTGAGGCTTATTCAGGATGCCCTTAATCACTGAGAAATATCTGACAAGACTTTCCTGTGGTGGAGCCTGAAAGATTTTATTTTTCTCTTCTAAACTGTTCAGCAAAGGGCTAACAATGTAGAGACTTCCAAGTTATCCCTTCATGAGCAGTGAGTTGTGTGGAAGGAGTTAGAGGAAGGATCGACTTCATTGATCTATACTATTCCCATTATAGCTAAGGATACAATGAATATAATCTCAATGAATATCATTAGCCAACCAATTATATCGTACTGCTTCTATATTTTCTTTGGTACTCAGAATACTGACAGTTTAGCACCGTCCTTAGTTCAGGCTGTATTTACACCAACCAATGGCAGCATAATTATTATTACTTGGAGAACAAATTTTTACTGAAGGAAAGGTTATAGATTTCAAAATGTTTCTTTTCTGTCTTTTCAGTCTCTCTCCAGCAGCTGAAAAATCCAAGGCTACAAGTTTACACTGCAAGATTATCCCAGTGTGCACTGCATTTTCTGCTCTGCTGGTCCCCAGTGCTCCCCCACCTCCCCGGGTTTATCGTCACAAAAAAGTTTCACCCCTCTTCCCACCTGGCAGTACTCACCAATAGCCTGAGCAAGGGCTATTACAACTTCCTGGCATGTTGTGACTTCGGTGACCCCACACACAATTCTCTGCACCCCATCCACCCATACTTTGAGCTCCATGGTTCACCAGATCATCCAAGAGCCATGAATGCAAATCAGTCAAGTCATTCTTGCAGCTGCACCAGAGACTTCCCGCAGCAGCTGGAACAGAGAAAAACACTGGTGTTTAGAGCAAGGAATCACCAATTTGTAAAGCTGAAAATTTCACCTTGACATCTATCAGGTAGGAGAGCTAACAGAGCCTTCTTTCTTTAAAAACAACAGGAACCACACATCCACACATTTTGGGGGGTAGAGTGGCTGGAAAGCGCCCAGCAGAAAAGGACGAGGGTGCTGGTCAACACCCCCTGAACACGAGCCAGCTGTGCCCAGGTGGGCAAGAAGGTCAATGGCACCTGGCCTGCATCAGCAGTGGTGTGGCCAGCAGAGCCAGGGCAGTGACTGTCCCCCTGCTGTGGGCTCTGCTGAGGCCACACCTCAAATCTGGGTCCAGTTCTGGGCCTCTCTCTTCAGGAAGGGCGAGGAGGGGCTGGAGCGTGTCCAGGGAAGGGAATGCAGCTGGGGAAGGGTCTGGAGCATAAGTGTCATGACGAGCAGCTGAGGGAGCTGGGGTGGGGGGCTCAGCCTGCAGAAAAGGTTCAAGGGAAACCTCCTGGCTCTGCACAACTCCCTGACAGGATGGAAGAGCCAGGGACAGGTTGGGCTCTGCTCCCAGGGAACAGCCTTAAGCTGGGCCAGAGGAGGTTCAGGTTGGATATCTGGAGGAATTTCATCAGGAAAGGTTTGTCAAGCATTGGAAGAAAATGCCCAGGGAAGTTTGTAGTCCCCATCCCTGGAGGTGTCCAAGGAAGGACTGGACATGGCACTCTGCTCTGGCTGGGTGACAGGGCAGAGATCAGCACAGGCTACACTTGGTGTTCTTGTCCAACCTCAATAATTCTGTTATTCCATTACAGGATCCCATGCTTTAACAAAATCTACCTCTTCTGCAGACTTACACAAAGTTTCATTGCAGTTTATTTCCTAAAATTTTACGATTTGCTACAAAAAGAGCACCCAGAGAAACAGCACTAAATAAACAAGTCCAGAATAAACTCATAACAGTTTCCAGTAACAGGTGCCCCTACTCCTTTATATGCTGCCTGAATGTTTCTAGGGACTAGTAAGGATGCTTTCAGTGTTCAATAATTTCTAGCAGATGGAGCTGTAGAAAAAACAAGGGGGAAACATTTTTAATTACAGCCATCCATGAAAGTCCAACTTTTGTCTCCCTGCAGAAATAGCTGAAGGTTCCTATTCCCAACAAACCTATGCATTTTGTACCAGAACCCAGAAAGCAAAGGAAACAGACAGATTGCTTCTCTCTCCCTCTGAAACAAGGGGATGCAGCAGAGAAAGTGTTGTAGGGGTGGTTTAACCCCTGCCAGCACTGTGCTGGTTCTGTGAGGAACCAGACATTGTCTAATGTCTTTTCCTAGGTTTTTCCATAGGCATTGCAGTGATAGCAGGCAAAAAAAATTTGTAGCAAACCCAACAAAAATTGTTGTTTCCAGAAGACAACATTCCCTCAAAAATGAAACAAAACCAAACCACCAATAATGATCATTAAGTCTTAAAAAACCCCAGAAGCTAACAAGAAAGCAAATACCCAAAATCCACCTACAAACCAACCAACAACAACAAACTAAAATCAAATAAAGAAAGCCTAATGAGACAGCTGGGCTGCTTAAGCAGATAGAGGGAAAATAAATGCTGATAGCACCATAAAAGAAGCTCACGTACTCGGGTAATCCCATATGGATAAAGTGATAAAACTAAAGACAATATTTTTGAAGAATTAAGTACCAGGAAAATGGATAATACAGGGATGGAGTAAAAGAAATCTGAAAATTATTTAGGGGAGATTAGTGAAGACAGGCAGGGTAGGGTTACACAAGAAACATGGAATCTGATGATGCTGATGGATTGAACAGAACTGCACTGTGGGGAGGCAGAAACGGTGCAGAGAACACCACCCAAATACTTAGTGCTGTTCACATTTACAGTCTAACCAGAGCTGCTCTCTCCTGGGGATGGAAACATCTCTTCCTGCATCTAAAAGATGCACCACTGCAGCCCCCAAGCTAGAGGGGAAAAGTGAGATCCCATCTACAACCAAACAGTTCACCCAGCAGATGACAAATACTGACACGTGATGCAGAGGATGCCTGGAAGATCCTCACCTGACAGGCTGGGGCAGCAACAACCTCAGAGCCTGTTTGAGCCACAGGGGTCACACTGCACCAACTGCACAAGCTTTAGCAGAAAAGCACCAAGCAGTAAAGGCAGGACAGCAAACACCCCCAAAATCCCTGCCCACACTTACCCATTCAGAAACATCTGTAAAATTTGCAAGCAAAACCAGATCTCAAATAGACTCTCACACTCAGTAGAAAAGTGGTCGCTTTTAAGAATATCAGTGTATACAGAAATAGTCTTTTGAGACATGAACGAGCACCTGAAAACCCAAAGGGGTTTTGATAAACATTTTCTCACCTAAAGCTAGGTAATTCAAAGAAAACTTCTATCTGCACAAGCATTAACCATGTATAAACACAGAAACACTTCAGTCAGGTTAACACCATTTTAATGTACCAATAAACTAAGCAAAAGAAAATCTTTTACCAGCCTGCACCAGCAGTGGCTGAAGAAAACACCTCACAGGCCTCATCAGTGACCTCCTCTATTTATTCTTGGACCAGTTGTCTGCACAAATAAACAGACCTCACATTCCAAGCCCAGCTGTAAGGAACTTTATTAATTAACTTAATAACTTGCTGAGGGTTGAACAGTTCAGATTTCCTGGCACCGACCAAGCCATCTCTCCATGTGACAACGCACACGGCAGCAAAGCATCCGACAGCTCTAATTGTTTTTCTGTCTGTCAACATCCAAAGTATTATCTCAATTTAGCAAGCCAGCAAATGCATTTTTTCCCCCAGTCAGCACACAATGCACAGTCTTGTGCACAGAGCAGATCAGGTTTGGTCATTTGTTTTCCTACAGTCCATCTTTAAAAAAAGCAAAGACTAAAGAGACGCATCATATAATAAGGAAATATTTGCTGACACTTCCAAGTTTGAAGAAAGCATTCACCAAAGCTGCAAATGATCTGAACAGAGTGCCTTTGAATCAGTTCAAGCTCAAGGGAAACATTCCCATTCATTTCTTACAGGATAAATAGTTTTAATAGAATAAATAAGATAAAGAGTTTGTGGTACATGTATCCCTCAGACCAACAGCAGGGCTGAATTAAAGGAGTGGGTTAATAAAAGGGCTGCCCAGGTGGAGTCCCCATCCCTGGAGGTGTTCAAGGAACTGGACATGGCACTCAGTGCTCTGGTTTAGTTGACAAATTGGGGATCAATCACAGGTTGGACTCAATGATCTTGGAGGTCTTCTCTCCATGGATTCCAGGCTTCCATGTGCCCCAGAAGTGCTCACAGGATTCATCTGGGGACCTGCCACTAAGAACATGCACACACTCACATCAGAAATGTAAGATATCTGTGCTGAAATCACTGTGTCTCATTAGAGTTTCTAAGCAAAGCTCATCTGTATTAAGTTAAATAAAATAGATTTAGGACTGGATTGGTTTCTAGGATTGTGCAGTAGAAGTTCATAGATAGGTCTAAAAACCAGAAAATTTTCTGGCCATGTGCTTATCTCTGCTTCCCAAATATAGTTCTGTAGCATCTTTTCATCAGCCTTTGGTTTTTCCTTCATAGGTATTCAGTTCTTTATTTGCTGTTAGTTAATGTTCATACCAGTAAAAGCTGATTTGCATCCCCATTGAGGGTCATCTCACAGCCCCAAATATATTTTCCAAGCTGAAATCCATGCCCAGAACACACACTGTGCTTTTATGGTTAGAGGAGGCAAAATAAGCCTTACCTCTAATACCGTGCAAATTTCTTTCTGAAGCCAATGGAAGGGTTGGGAGGGGAAAAAAAAAAATCTCACTTCAGGTTTCTCAATCCCATAAGTTCAAAACCAGTTCACCTTACGCATAACTTATTTCAGCAATGACTGGGAATAGGAATGCAAAACTAATTTACTGAGAGGCACACAAGCCAAAGCACGCCTGTGATCACAGCTTTTCCCCAGTTTGTCAGCCATCAGCTCCATAGCCACAAATAGTTCTGCTTGGAACCAAGCACTGGAAATCTGGCATTCCACAGCTACTTCCTTCCCCCACTTCTCCATTACCTTGCCTGAAGCCTCCTCAATTACCTTGTTTACCATGCATTAAGCATTTTCCCTAAATTCTCCTTTTATCCTAATTGGCTGATGGTATCTTAACTCTTTCAGATATTTGTTCAGTTTTTAGTGCAAAGAAAATCCAGTATATATATACACACATATATATGTGCTACTATTTAGCTGCCTCTCCACAACTTGTTTACAAAATATAGAAAAGGCTGAAGCTTCACAAAAGACAAGCAGATCAGACTACAGACTTTTCTAGCATTTAAAGAGAAAAAAAATTCCAAGCAGATGTTTCCAAGACATCTTGCCATAACTGTCAAGTCGCAAGGGAACCCAAGAGCTAAAATCAAGATGCTGATTTCACCTTATTTCTACTTTTTAGAAGGTTCACACTGCCTGAAAGCATCATCTACCTAAAATCGGGGTAAAATCCCAGTGGAGCAGAATTTTCACCAACCAGTTCAGTGACTTTCTGTAGCCCCAGCAAGTCACCAGCATGTTGTTTAGTACACTTGAAAGTCAGAGTGCTTTCATTTGTAATTAGCAATAACCAAACACCATTTGGAGTTTGGCATTTACCCTTCATTTTCCATTCCCTGTGCACTATGGCCAAGCTGTGCTCCCTGCTTTTCCCTATTATGACACCCTGGACAAACAGGCAGCTTGTTCCACCCGTGCTGTGAGCCATTAATAAGAATAACTCGTCAGTGCTAGTAAGGCTTGATTGGAAAATACCAAACAAAGGAGCACAAAGCAGCCAGTCCAGCTGCCCAGAAAGAGTTTCTAAACCATCCGTGGGGCATGAACACAGATGCATTTGGAAGGTCTTCCCCACCAGAAGAATCCTGGTACAGAGCCAAGTAACATGTTCCAGATGAAGTTAACCGCAAATCCAGAACTGGCTACTGGAAATAAGCTCCTTAGTATTTACTAAATAGCCCCCTCCCTTAGGGAGGATGAGGAAGAAATATCCTACAAGATATGCAGCCTCCCATCAGTGAATGGGCAAAAATACTTGATGGCAGGTTCAAGCCAAAAATATCAAGTGAAAGTCTTCTGCAGGCAAAACTCTTATCCGAAAGGAACAGGTTGTGGATTTGAAATCAGCCCATGACTTCCTTTGAAGAGTGTTTACATAGAGGTAGCATCCACTGGCTTTTTTTTGTGGTACTAACTCACATGGAGGTTATTCTTTTGCTGTTCCAGAAGAATGCTTTGAGATAATAAGCATTGCTTCGAACAAATAAACCAGAGGTCCCACAAACATGACAATGACAGTGTGAGAATGAACTTGAGGGAGAGTTTAAGACGAATGAATTTTCCTCTATAAGACTGGCCAAAATACGGTCTGACACCTGTGTCACACGGGCCAAAATCCTGATGCCACAAGCGATATCTAAACACACACACACCCTCACCTGTGAGAGGACAGCACAGCACCAACACAGGAGTTCGTACAAGCATTGACGTGCAGGCAGTTGTTTCTGGCAACCAAAGCTGCACGAAATCGTGCCTCTGGATAACCCAAAATTCCCCAAGTCGCAGTTTCCCAGACAAATTACCAGTTGACTTCAATCCAGGAACCCTCAGCTGCCTAGAACAGGAACTGCTGCTTGCACTGCAATTTCTCCTGCTGCAATACAGCTAACAATTTGGTGGGAAAAAATGAGGGAAGGAAACATTGTTCTGAAGCACGGAATGCTACAACTGGTATTTTGCCTAATTACTGAACATTCCCAACCTCTCCCTGAGCTACAATCTCTCCGTGAGCTGCAATCTTTGCAGCACAGAAGAAAACAAATTGTCTCTTCTCTTTGTATTGGTGAGAATTAGCTAAAAGGAATTAACTTGTTTTCTTTCAGGGGTGGAGGAGTGACAGGAGGAGGTAAAGCATTCATCCACACTTCCCGTCAGCTCTCGCAAAGATACACTTTGTTAATGGCAACTATCCAGTTGGTACCTGAAATAATTCTTCCACCTTGAAAATTGTCTTTTTGTCTTCAGTATTTTAATTCAAAGACTGATCTCTGACTCCAGTAAGTGTGTTAAGCATTTAGGACATCTTCCTGTACAGTGTTTTAATCTAAATCACACGTGACAATCTGAAGAAACCAGAGACACCACTTGGTAAAGATTTAACTTCAGCAGAGCACAAAATGTTCATCCAACTTGGGACACAAGTGATAACATAGCTACAAACCTTCACGATTATGAACTGTGTCTAAAATTCTCATGGCCTTCATATAAAAGTGAGTTCCAACCAGCTGTCACAAACACAGATTGATGGCTGGAGCAATAGTGCTCCTATCACAGCCTGTAACACTTTGTATCTTTGGAGCTACCAGGCTTGATTCAACTGTATTGCAAAACATTTTCAAATCCCCACAAAACATTGGAAAGGAAACAAAGCAGCAGGTGAGCCAAGTAAACAGATGGCTTACTGAAGCTCCTTTCTATTTGGTCACTACTGAGAGTATAACCTTGCATTTTTAACAGTAAGTTTCACACTCTTGTGCTTGAATTAATTCAACAGGAACAACAACTCTGAAATTAATACTCTCCTTTCCCTAAGATTAGATATAAAAAGCATCTGAACTTGACATGGACTCGTGGTACAAAAACCCAAGGGTGTTTCGGAAATGGTGACAGCACTCAAGTCGGAGTTTCAAGGATTCTTGCTTCTATTAGATTTCAGTCCTCAGTTTCTAAAGCAGAAATTTGAAAACTTAAAACTTAAGAACATTATATTTGGGACATGTATCAGCAAATCAAAACAATATCTGATGAAACACTTCTTTCAGCTCTTGAGAGAGGATTTACTGTGATACAAGTTTGAATTCAATTCAAGCAGGCTTATTCACTAAATCCCAACCCAGAATCAGGGTTTCAGGATTAGGACTCAAGTACCACCTTCATTTTATACAAAGCACTCTTTTTCCTCACTCTCTAGTTTTACTACTAACAAACAAATTGTCATGTGAAACATCACAATCCTAGAGAGACAGAATTTAATGGATTCCTAGAAAGCCCCACTGGCTACCACTGTTTAAGGGAGGCCTGGATCATAGAATTACACAATGGTCTGGGTTGGAAGGGACCGTAAAGATCATCCCATCCCAGCCCCTGCCATGGGCAGAGACACCTTCCATTATCCCAGGTGCTCTGAGGCTCATCCAATCTGGCCTTGGACACTGCCAGGGATGGGGCAGCCACAGCTTCTCTGGGCAACCACAGCCTCACAGGGAACAATTTCTTCCTCATATCCAACCTAAACCTCCTCTCTGTCAGTGTGAAGACATTCCCCTTGTCCTGTCACTCCAGGCCCTTGTCAAGAGTCTCTCTCCATCTTTCCTGTGGGCTCCCTTCAGGCCCTGCAAGGCCACAGTGAGGTCACCCCAAAGGCTTCTCTTCCCCAGGCTGAACAATCCCAATTCCCTCAGCCTTTCCTGCCAGCAGAGCTGCTCCATCCCTCTGATGCCCTTGGAGTCCCTGCTCTGGGCTGGCTGCAGCAGGATAGCTGGTGGCAGCACAGCAGAGGTTTAGATAGCAGCTGGGATTGATTTCTTCTGTGGCAGAGGAATATCCTTTTCCAGATATGTTAGCCAAGGAACCTGCACTGCATATAAATGCTGTGACAAAACAGCTCAAAGAAAAGACATGTGCATTAAATAAACATCTCCTGATTCATCATCTCAGTCAACAGGCAGGCATTTACTGACTGCAATGTCTTCCAAAGCCGTGTAAGTATTTGTTCCTCATTAGCAGCAAATATATAGTGCATTTGAGAATACAGCTTTATTACACACCACTTTATTAATAAACAGCAGCATTCGGTGGAAGTCACATCTATACATCCCTAATATGGTCTAAGTAGTGTGTGGGAGTGAAAGAAAACAAAGAGCAGAGGAATAAGCACGCTGGTTCATCACAAGGGAAATATTTATACAAAAACTATAATACACACACCTTACTTCAAAGTTGCCTTAAAACCTCGAGATGCCCTGGCTTCAAAGGAGACAAAATAGGTCATTCTCCAAACTGGTTCCAAGGAGGACACAGCTCCACCCGTTCAACTTTTCCCCTTTCCCCTCACGGCTTGTCCACAAACACTCACACCCAGCTGAGGGACTGAAGACATCCGTGTGTAATTGCTATTATTTAATGAGGCAATGAGCTCATCTGCTCCCTTTTGGCAAGACCTGTGTTAACTCTTGGTTTTGTAGGGCTGAATCTGTTCTTTACACATCAGACAAGCCCACGTGCAGCATTTGCTTTGTCATTTGACTACAGCCACTCTGAGTATTGGCTGGCATAGAGGTGTTCCCTGCACCTCGAATGTGAGGGCAAATTCTAGAGAAATACATCAAACAAACAAAAAACAAAAACCCACAAAAACAAACCAAAAAACCATCGAAAAACCGCAAAAAAACCAACAAAAAAAACACCCAAAAAAACCATACAAGAAACTTGTTACACTTCTCACATTTCAAGATATGGACCGAAATACAACCCCTTCTTCCTCTACATTGTGGGGAACCCTGCATACAAGTGAGCATTCCTCTCCTTCCAAGTTTGCACTGAAGGATGCAGGAAATAAAGTATTCTGCAACTGTAATCTGTTTACATTTGAATTAACAGAAGTTTTAAAAGCCAGTTAAACACATGGTCTAAAGCCATGGTATGACACAACTACTGAAATCTCACTGTAATGAAATGTAATTTCTGAAACAGAAACACGGTGAGGCACTTGCAGCTTAATCAACATAAGTATTCCAAAAAGTTGTAATCTCAAAGCTTTATTCAGTGGGCAGCTATGCTAGTCATTAAACACTACCTAAGAAACTTCAAGTTGCTCTCCTGGCAACCGAGAAAAGCCTACAAGACAGAACAGAACTTATTACTATGGAGAGTCCTCAAACAGCTAAGCCAGATAAATGAGTGGGGGGAACACATCACTTTCTAAAATTTACACTTGGCTGTGCTTACTTCCATATTTCCCCAGGCACAAAAGAACTTCTTTGCTTCTTCTACTCTCTATTTATAAGACTCAGCTGGATCACTTAAGTATTTCCCCTCTCTTGACAATTGTGAGCTTGGCTAATTTTATTAGAGCAAAATCTGAGGTAATCATAACAAGCAGCAATAGATTATGGGCTGAAATACTCAAAGTGCATGACTTAATTAATGGAATCATGAATTGGGTTGGGCTGGAAAAAGTTCATCTCATTCCCATGCCCCTGCCATGGGCAGGGACACCTGCCACTATCCCAGGTTGCTCAGAGTCACATCCAGCCTGGCCTGGGACACTGCCAGGGATGGGGCAGCCACAGCTTCTCCAGGCAACCTGTGCCAGTGCCTCACCAGGAACAATTTCTTCCATATATCTCACCTCATCTCCTCCTCTTTCAGTTTGAAATCCCCCCAGTTTTCAGTCTGAATTCCCATAGTTATGTGGCAGTGCCACAGGCAGCTCCAAGATAAGCCTACACTACTTAGGCCAATTGGCCACACTGCACAGCATGAAGGCAGAACCAAATTCCAGCTCAGGAGGTGAGGATGCTTAGGTTTTCTATTCAGCTGATAATTTTAGGGAAACTGTTACAAATGTTGTACTTTCTAAGCCACTAATTATTTAGGTTTTGCTGAAAACTCACCTAAACTCCCCAACTCATTGGGAGGAAGGAGAAGTGCAGATATGAACATCACAACAAATACATTTCCCCTTGGAAGTCTTATATAGATCACGTGCCACATTCATAGAAAGACCCAGCAAAGAGCTCTTCAGGAAAAACATGATTCCTGCCAAAAACCTGACAGCAATTAACAGAAGTCACAGCCAGCAATGCCAATAGATGTTAGGTCAAATTCAATATGGCAAGGGGGAAAAAAAAGTTTTCATTTTCCTGCTCCTGCTTTCTTTCTCCATGGCAACAATTCTTAAACCAGGATAACTTTCCATGTATTGACTTCCCTCTGTATTTTCAGACAGCATCTACATTTTGCACTGAGACAGAGCCTTTCACTGCTGGCCATGCAGTCACAGGCTTTCATCTTAGCTCCTAATGCCTACATCTTCCTCCTCACTGCACCCTCAGCAGCCCCATCGAGTCCATTTGCCCAGCACGATGATGTCAAGACAGATTCCTGGAGTCAGCAGACTTGCCAAACGCAGGCAGGGCAAAACAGCCCTCCCTTTTCTTCACTTGTTCCACTTATTTTCACTCAGGAAGTCCTTCCACACTGATCTCCGCCCTTCTTATTCATTTATTGCTCAGTCTACCCTGTGAACTGTCTCACTCACCAGAGTCACCTCAGACATGCACATGGAAGTGCAACTCCACCAAGTTACTGGTTAAATCTCTTTATCCTCCTTCACGCTGTCCCTTAACCCACACTTCTGCAGAGCACCTACCAAAACACAATGGATCAGCAGGTGAGACCCTACTGCTTTTCAGGCTGATTGAGGTTACTCTATTCCCCTCCACACCTTGGGCAGGGTGCACCTTCTCTTTGGAGGTTCTGTTGCCTTCCAGAGAGGCCGGGACAAGCAGAGTTCTGCGTTAAAGAGCTCCTGCAAAGATAGGCAACGTCAGAGACCTTCTGGAAGTATACTCGTCCCTCCAGAAGGAATTGTATCATCATTTCTCCTATCATGGTGGCTATTCACGATTTTTTCTGAACTAATGAGATGCCTGGGATGCCAGGCACTGGCACTGAAGAACCCAGAATTATTATTGGAAAAGATCTCCAAGATCATTGAGTCCAACCTCTGACTGATCACCACCTTGTCAACTAGGTGCCACATCCAGTCTTTTCCTAAAGATGTCCAGAGACGGTGACTCGGCCACCTCCCTGGGCAGCCCCTTCCAATGCCTGACCACCCTTTCCAGGAAAAAGTTCTCTGTGAAGCCTTCCTCACATAGAGCCCAAGGTAAACCAAACAGCATCTCAGCACTGCTGCATGACCTGCTGTGATGAACTCTCTGGGTTATCATCACACTGCTTATGAAGGACAAAGTCCAGCTTGCATTTCTCTTTCACAGCAGAAAAAAAAACTAAACAAAAAAGAGATCTGATTAGGACATTTTTAGTTCCCCCTGGTCTTTCTGACTTAAAAACACCCTAGTATCCGTGGATTCTGTTTCTCCATAAAAACAGGAGAGGCTGTGCAGTCTGGAGAGTCACTGGTAGCACTGAGTAAGTTAATAGACAGGGTTAAGGATTCAGAACTGAGTGAAAGAGCTTAACAAAAAGAACCGGACCAGATTTCTTTTCAATAAAAAGTGGTTGCTGGGATTTCTAATCTTTATTGATATGCAGCTATGAAGTGTACAATACCAGGTAACATCAGGAGGCCAGAATGGCTTATTAAGCACAATTACCTAGCAAGCAATCTAAATCCTGGAAAGAACTCAAGGGAAGTGCCCACAGAAAGTTTGTGCTAATCATAGGATAGTAAGCAAATAAACACCTAAAACTGCGCAAAATTTAAATCATTAATGATACGCTTTAAATCATAAAAACATCCAAAATATAACATTTAAAGTCAAATCCAACTTCATAAGTCTCCTCAGACCTCAGAAAGGTTATATGAAAGAAATCTTAAATCATTCTTTATAAAATTCTTATTATAAAAGTACAGAGCCAGGCTTACAGAGTGAGGTAAGCCAGGCATTCACATTTCTGTTCCTATTTAGTTTTGAATGACCAGAATATTAACTTCCAGGTATTCGTAAGATTTCTGCAATATGACAAAAGAGATAAACTTTACTTCATTTAGCTGCTATTTTTTCTTCCTCACTCCAAGATATCAAATACTAAAGCATGTTTCCTTAACAACTACAATTCAAAACATAAACCTTTATTTCTGTAAAGCCCAGAAAGTCTCATTTTTAAACACTGTGCAACTATCCTTTGTAGGGAGCAGTCTGCAGAACTGCCAAACCTACATGGAAAAAAGAGAAGACAATGTATCAGAATGACATGCCTCCGAAAAGCCGAGTTTCTTTCCTGCCAGAGAGAGAAATGACTAATGTGCATTGCAATTAGCATAAAAAACAATACTATCTCTGCAGTTCCAGACTGGGAAAAACTACAGTTTGATGTTTACACAGCAGTAAATAAAGTGGGAAAACTTTTGAGTTGGGTAATAAGCACATTTTTCCTCTCAAATGTTTAGTGACAGTGAATCATTAAACACCCATGAGGTGAGGTCTTCCACATTTCGCTACTACAAAGATGAAAATATTGCAGAATCCCCTAGTGATTGATAAATTAATAAAACTCAAACAAAATAATTTTAACTTTAGAGTCCACAGGAATTGCATAACTCTGTTTTTTCCACTATTCCACAGCAAGTGAGAGGATGCAAACCTTGCCAAAGCTTGATAAATTAATGAAAAAAAGGAGGAAATTGTTTGCCTGCAATACTCAGGGCTTGAATGCAGCAACCCACATCTCAAGAACCAAATATTTTTGAAGCAGAAAAGCCAGGGACTACTGTTTCTTCATGTAAGTGGCATTTCCACACACCACCCCCCTGCCATTTATTATCAATACTTCTGTCCTTTCCAGACATCCTGTCTCCACTTACATTCCATTTTCAGTTTGCCCTCAGCTGGCAAGCACAAGATCTGAAAAAATCACTGGAGGAAATTTTTTTCCCCAAATATCAGACCACTGTATTTCTTCAGAAACACTTTCAAAGTATTCAACTTGAAATGCATTTCAAATACTTGAAGTACTGCTACTCCAAATGCAAAGAAACCATTCAGATGTGGATATGAGATCCAAGTTTTATGTAAGGACAGATTTACACAGGACTATAAAGTAGAGGAAAAGAAGCCTTAAATGAGAAAGCAAGAAGCTGCACGTAATTAAAATGTGACCAAGTAAGGAAGAGGAAAGAAATGGATGCACATGCCATGATATCTTCAATTTCAGCTCTGCTACCCCACCAGTCTGAACAAGTGCAACACAGACAGCAAGGAAACAAGAGGCACTTTGTGCAGTGTGCAGCTCTGGAGTGGGGAAGAGAGACAAGAGATGAAAAGTATCTCTTGTAATGCAAAGAATGCAGCAAAACTCAAGGATCCCAGTGATACCACTGTCAAAAAAAATCTTGGTTTTTTCCTGTAGTGACTCAGTGCCCAGGCAGCAGCAGAAAGGTGTGCACCCAGCAAAGCTGAGAAGGGCAGGAAAAGCAATGAGAACATGAGAGGCACCACTTTTCCCTGGAGATTATTCCTCACCTCAACCAGAACCCGCCAGCATGTCAGAGCAAAACTCTCCCTGAGCCAGAGATCCTCTCAGAGAGCAGCCATTAATGCCAACCTATTAATGCCTTTCAGTGGACACCAATCAAAGGTGAAGGGCACAAAATCATGAGCTCAATGAATGGAGTATTTCCTGATTCATGACCTGGAGCACTCAGATGAAAAAGGAATTGCACTCTGCTTCCATGGTTCTGGAAGGGAGCACACAGGTTTTTTAGCCCAGCCTGCAGGAGTATCTGCCCAGCTCAGGTAGGTCAAAGACATCTAAATCACAACAAACACAGGCTACAAAACAGCTGGAGGATACAAATTGAGTCGCAGCGCTCACAAACCAACAAAGTCTGGTTTTGTTGCTTATCAAACATCCCAGAAAGTGCAATATCACTATGCAGAAAAACATGAACCAGCATTCTGTGAGTGAAAACTTCTGAAGAGGGTCTCAAAACGTTTTTGTTAACTGTGTTTAAGACTTTGTGTGAGTTAATTCAAGTTAAAGCACTGTCAGATGTACTCTGCACTTCAAAGAAAAAGTTATGTCTATTTTTGTCCACATTTCATATTTAAAGTTTAAGTATTGAAAGATAAATATTTCCCAAAGTTACTTCTCTGATCTGATGTCCACTTCTGCTGCCAGAGTGAATATGCTCCTTTTCTTCATTATTTTACTTACTGATTAACACTGAATAAAAAGTGGATTGATATTTTTTTCTTAAAAGTACAAAAATCTATTATTACTCCATGATTTCAGCTGGAGAAGAAAAAGTTTTAATGAAGCACATATTGCAAGCTGACCGTGTCCTGTGCCCCAAAACAGACAGCAAAATAAAATCACGTAAGAACAACAAATTACATCAGTGATGCTTCAGGCAAAAACCAAACTGGTTTATTCATGACAAGTGAAGGTAAATAAGTAACTCTCCCCTTATGAGGATGGGCAGGCACAATCCTGATGAATTTCCAGCAGGCAAATACCTTCTGCTCTCATAAAATAAAATTATTCAGAGACAGTAACTCACATGACTTGTTTCAAAGTGACAAATAAAGGAGTGACACTGCAGTCACCTGGCAGCCAGCCACAAACTTGCTCCACTGAAAGTAACTTATTCAAAACAGAGTCAACAACAAATTCTTAAATATTTTAACTTGGCAGAAGAAAACCTGGCTCAAGACCACTACATTCCAAGCTTCCTGGAGCTCAAGGTTAACATACATATGTATATATGTGCTCTGGCTGAGTGTCACCTGGGAAAAATACGAGACCAGTGCCTGTCTAAATTCTGTATGCTGGTTTAGCCAGCAGGACTGTCCCCATGGCTGGTACCAGCCCCCCACACAAACCATCACACCCCTTTAGAAAAACGATGATGCTGGCTGAAGGCAGCAATTAATGCTCTGGAAATGTTTGCTTTAGAAACAATCCACTGATGTGCATTGAAGAGACAAAGTGCCCAGAATGTGGGGTGAAAGTACTTTAACGAATAACCCAGAGCACCTCTCAAATATGAGGTGAAACTTAAGACAAGTCTGAAGCCAGACTCGAGTCAACACAGCATTTTGGGGGCTGCACATATGAAGAGATGCATCCACACACATGTACCACCCTTCAAAGCTCCCCTTCACCATACTGAGTGCATTTTCTATATGTGCTTGATACTTCTTCTAGTTCTGCTCTGTATTAATGATAATCAAAGTCTCCATGCAATGCTGCTTTGCTTCAGCTTTTCCTGTGGTGAGATAAAGCTGTTGTACCTTTATCCTTATCTGTACCTCTGATACACAGAGCTTGAGACAAGCTGTCATTGTGGCAAACCAACATAGCATTTTAATTTATTTAGCTCTGTTGGTCCCTCAGCTGCTTCAGTTATCAACAGAATACGGCCATAAATACTGCATTTGGAATAGAAGGAGTGCTAAAATGGCAATATACACACAGAAATGAAAAAGGTGGTGTGACTGCTACGGAAGTCTGTCACTGAAGTTGACACATGCACAAAAGGCAAACCAGCTTTAAACAAGGCCTGTAAATGGTGACAAGCCAGAGAGGAGGCTGCATTCTCAGTTTTTGTCACCAGCCTCATCTACATCATAAAACAGGGGACACAAAAATCAAACCAATATGAAAAACAAATCAATGCATAATCTGAAAGTATATATTTTAGTCTAAGTTCTGATATTTTTCCCGTATTGAGGGTTCATCATGTTGTCAGGAAAAACACTACCCGCTACTGTTTACTTTTCCTAACAATTTTTTAATTTTATTTTTGGCAATGTCTGAGTGGTCAAGCTCAGAATCATTAAGGTTGGAAAATATCTCCAGTATCACAGAGTGCAACCTGTGACCAAAGACTGCTTTGTCACCCAAACCAAAGAAGAAGCACCAGTTGTTTCTTGAACACCTCTAAGGATGGTGACGACTCCTCTCTACACAGCCCATTCCAATGCTGGACAAGCCTTCCAGTAAAGAAATTCTTTCTCAAGGGAAGATCCGCTGCCCATGATCATCTGCCAAGCAGAGGAGCCAAGGACAAAAGCCTCCTCTCATTGCACACTCCTCTGTGGCAGCTCAGCTGGGGGCCTCGCTCTTCCACAGCGGGAAGGTGCACATCCATGGAGATCATACCACGGCAGGAGAGGGACACTCAGCAGGGCCAGGACGGGTCTTGCTCTAAACAGTTATGTTCTGGGCAATGCTGCACACAGCAGGGGAACTGAGATCTTGCTCAGATTTCTCATCTCAGGAACAAAGGGGGACTGATGAACTTATGAAGTTTCCCCATCCTGGGAAGTGTTCAGGGCCAGGCTGGATGGGGCTCTGAGCAACATGGTTTAGTGGAAGGTGTCCTGCTCATGGCAGAAGGATGGAAGGAGATGATCCCTTCCAACCCAGGTCACTCCGTGATTCCTTAAGTTTTAGAGTTTCTGCAATGCTTTATGTGCAAGTACTTTCAGAAGGGAGCAGGGAAACTCTTTCTTTAAGAGTTTTGGTGCTAAATTCTTACCTGCAGATAAGACAGAGATGTCTGCTTATGCACAATCTGCTACTCCAGGCATCAGTGTTCACTCTGCTGATGAGGGCAGTTCCTAGAAAGAAAAAAAGAGAAATATTGTTATACATTAGTGAAACAACCTTCTTGAGGATGAAGTTCTATTTCTCCTCCATCCTTTAATGTTTTGGAAAAATAGTGTTCACCTGGCACATATAGATCTACAACAGCTTGGTACACACAAGTATTTTAGGTTTGAAAAGTTAGTTCAAAAGAAACATGGAATACTGCTCTTAATTTGCTGCTTCTTATACCTGGTGTGACATGTTCCTGCTATAAATAACTATGGTAAACAATATTTCAACAGCTTTCCAGAACATTAGGAAAGAAAACAGAAGAAAAAAAAAAAAAAAAAAAAAAAAAAATCAAACCTGAGCACTGTACTGGGTAGTCACGAGCATCTACCACTGGTAGATTGTAAATATAGGAGATTGTGAAATAATCTTCCTTCGCAATTTTCTTTTTAAGGAAAATAATGCTCAGACTGGAGCATTTCCAGATGTATAACCCTCCACGTGCTCTGGAGCTGCACACCCTGACTCCCTCACAGCAGTGAATCACGAGCAATGCACGCACAAACAGCCAAACCAACTGGGCAAAAGGTAACGAATCCCAAACTGCTGATTAAGAGTAATAATCAGCTTGGAAGGGATGCTTACTACAACGATGTTTAACAGCATCATTGTGACAGACATTGCCTAATATTATGGCACAGCCAAGGAGAACGTGTGAGATGTGGTTATTTTTAAGCCTTCACGACCAAAGATTTTCTGAATGATATTTTAAAGGAACATATCTATTATGTGCAACTCTAAATGGAAACTTTATAGAGTGCAACATGGAAAAACAGCACTAAATCAGAGAAACTTTCCACTGGTATTTCAGCATCTCCATTACCACTGTTGTCAGACATTGAATTTTGTCCATACAACATGTTTGTATCCTAATATCTTTCTGATGGAAAGATGTAATAAGTACCAACTCCAGCATAACGACATCATAAGAGTTCAGAAAACAACGAAAACGTCTTAAAGACCTGGAAAGAAAGGAGGTCTGTAAAATACTAGACCATGCACACGATGCATCAAAGCCCTATAGGAGTAATTGCTTCTCTCAGTATAGCCTGGAACTCCACAATAGCACATTCAGGAGCTCCAGAAGTCTCAGGCACATATCAAATCATTTTCACCATGACTGACTGAACATGCAGCTTTCACTCACAAACCATTATGAATTGAGTTCCTGGGTTGCCAGAATATGTTTTTGTGATGTTTTTTGCTTTCTGCCCTGCAGACCCACTAATATTTACTAATGGTTCACATGAGCCTTTTACTCTAGCTCTGAAATGAATAGAACAGTTTTTGGTGAGTTTGTCTCTGAGCTGAGAAGCGGTAATTTAACAGAAGGAAGATATGCTTGTTAAATCCCCCTAATGTATTTGATTGCAGTTCCATCAGAGAACATTGTTTTAAGTTCTCTACGCACGTTTCTTCATCACATAGTCCTAAGTAGGATCAAACAGTCATAGAAAATGCAGAACATTCATCTAACCCACCACATCAGTTAAATCACCACTGCTTGAGTCCCAGTTACTTACCAATCCCCACTTACACACGTTAGATTAGGAAAATAAATCTGGTTTCAGGATACAGATGGTGAATTAGTTAATCCAAAGGCACAGATGCTTGAATTTTGCTAGGGGAGGGAGAGAAATAATCATCTCGCCTTCAACTATGAAAACTCAGCTCTGAGATGCTAAAAGTTCTTTTCATCTACTGCAAACTGATCAATTGCCAATACACAAATACTAAACACTTCAATTACTGCTGTTTGCTAATTACCCCAGGACACGTTACACAAAAGCCAAAGAACAGTGGATCCTGAACCTGAGAATGGAATGGCCCTGATGCTGATCCAGCAGCAGGACCGACACTTCCACTCCAACAGAGCCCCATTATCTGCAGCTCCACTGCAACCCTAAGGCTCTTCTCTGACCACTCTGCAAACTGAGTGGGAAGGAGTAAGGATAAGAGCCACATTCTGTCCTTAGGGACCCCTATTAAATCAGATTCCCAACATCAGCCACTTCCTCTTTGTTTTCCTCAAGCCATATGGCTTCCTGACAAAATCTGTACAAACAATAAATCCATTAATCAAGCCACTGCTGGAGGAAAAGGCTTTTTTTTCCCCCTTCCCTTCATCAATTCAGACATTTTAATGGAGATGTTTTATGTATTTTACTTTACAAAAGTCCCAAGGAAAATACTAAAGTGGTCTTTGTTCTCACACAGCAGCCCCAGTTCCAGTTTGTACTTGTAGAAGGAGATCCTCCCATAAAATGCAAAGAGATATAGGAGTAGAGAGAAGTCAGTCAAACCAACAAGGAAAGAGTCCAGCTTAATTGAATCTTAGCAGAGATACAGTATAAATTGCTGCCTAGGTTTGCTGGCATACTCTCAAAAAACCAAAAATGACAAAGAAAACATAATTAACAGAAGTAGGTAAAACAAGAGAGGCATTAAAGTCTATTCCCACAAGGCTCTGAGGAGATGCACATACGCAAATGCCACAGGGAGCTCAAAGGAAGAGCTTCTTTTAAGAGATGCCACAAAACAGGACTTCTCCAGAGGTCAGGCTTCTTTTTAATGTGAACAAAGTTGAACTGCTACACAATCCATCTGTTTTGGCACCTCCACGTGGTAAAATTGTGCTGGTGATGATGTGCATCTCGAATCAGGAGGAAATACACACTGCACATGTAGGGAACTCAGTGGGAGGCAGGAAACACGGAGAGCAGCAAGATGTCTACCTCCTGTAGGTGGGAAGATCTCCCACTCTGAAAGAAGGGAGAACACTAAAAACAAACCTAACCAGGCTCATTCTTTCACCAAACTAATCATACACCTGAGGGATTGCTGGAAATACAAACTGCCTGTTTTGATGATCTGCTCCCATGGAGGCTTTCCCCAAAACTTCTTTGACTGAACTTTTATTAGTCAATAGTCTGCAGCGCAGGAGGATTGGGAAGAACAAGAAATTACTTTCCAACTCAGGTGGTCTCTTTCAGTCAAACACTTCTAAAGTAACTATGACCTTTCACTCACATGGAAGGAAAACAAGACTGGCATGGTAACAAATCTTTTTACCTAAAATCATGTTTTATTTTCTTCACAGGTGGTCTA
The DNA here is from genome assembly GCA_013400315.1 of Bombycilla garrulus. NCBI lineage: Eukaryota > Metazoa > Chordata > Aves > Passeriformes > Bombycillidae > Bombycilla > Bombycilla garrulus. The sequence goes on along the minus strand of VXBU01000405.1, from coordinate 395,802 downwards.
CAACTTACTGGATGATCAAAACTGTTCCTCAATTCACGTGAACAAAAACAACCCTCTGTTCAAATGAAGTTCAGGAAACACAGAGCCGCTTACGACACTGACAAAGACATTACAGAGAAAGAGCATTAAAAAGGTGTGAAGTTCACTTTTTAAAACTTGGAGTGGGTTTTTCTGGGTAGGGAGGGAAGCTATTATTTGTGTTCTTTTCCAATACAGGAAAGCAGCATTCTTGATCAAAAGCAGGAAATCTTTGAAATTACATCCCCTTCTGGTTTTGTTGAATTAAGTAACAATTAGCCACAAAAAAAATTTAAAAAAATACAGAAAGAGTAGCTTAGAAAGTTTGAGTCATTATTTCCAAGGAGAGACATCTGTAATGTAAAGAAGGTCAGAACATTTTGGTCCATTCTTGTGGGTAATGTGAGATACAAGATGTTAGCTTCCGCTCCTACCAAGGCAATGACAACTCTGAAAGACTGCAGATATCAGTTGGAGCCTACACATGAATTATTAGTCTCAAGGCCACAGTCTACTAGGAATATACAACATCATATCCAAAGTACAGACAGATTTGTGGATGCCTTGAGGTAGTGATGAAAGGTATGTTTGTTTTGGACAGGGTGGTGAGAAGGATCAGGTGCTGCCAGCTAGGGAGGCCTTTTACCACATCTGGGGCAGATGGTCCCAATTACCTTCTCATCACTGGTAATCAGAATTCATCCTTCAGCAGCTATATAATAACCTATGTAAAAATAAACCTGGAATTGGTGTTTGGCTTCCAGCAAGAGGAAAACTTGTCTGTCACAAGTCCGTCAGTGCAGGCAGCATCCTGGCTTCGAGTCTCATTTACAAGCCTGTGGTATGAAGCTCTGCAGGTGCAAGACAGCGTCTTCTCATCAGATGTGAAAACAGAAGAGAGGAAATGCTGACAAGAAAATTCAAATGAAGTTCAGGAAACGAGGAGAAGGCAGTTCTCCCTCCTGCCAGCTCACTCTTCTGCCCTTTCTGACCCTATTGCAAAACAGCATGTGCTCCCAAATTAACAGGATCTGTATCGCCCTGCTATGGCTACCCTCTTACCTACAGGAACAAAACTGATCCAGACTGGAAGCAAGACATTATTAGGAGATCATGAAGAGCATCAAGCTGTTCATGTCTTCATTGACTGCAGCCACTTGGTCATGTCCTCACCTGACTGTCGAAGGTGACCAGTCATAACAAGATGCAAAAAATTTCTTGCCTCTCTTCCCTGAGCAACCCAACACCTCAAAGAGAATTGAGAGCCCAGAATTGTCCAGCCCAGACTTCACTGTCTTGTACCCTGTGTTAACAGGAGCAACACCATTTACATCCCAGAAAAGCAGGTGCTTCTTTCTTACTGCTACTTAGTTCTTCTCAGGAAGAGAAAAAACCCGCTCATCTTCAAATTCAGCCCTAAACTACTCCTTTGCTCATAACACTGTATCCCTACTTCTTTAAGCTCCACTGTGGTGTTGAAAAGCAAGTGCTACAAAAAAAATGTGTTGACACATGAACCAAGAGGAGGAAAATTAAAATTATAAAGCAGCTTGATGTAAAAGAAGTCTTGACTGAGATATCCAGAGTTCTGCCTGCCATTTGTCTCCTTGCGAGTATGTGAAGGGCATTTGCTCTCCAGGAACAAGAGGCTTTAATTCATTTCATACATTTCTAAGCCTTTAGAGTTCCAGTTGTTGAGAAAAGAGAAAGAAGAAAAACACTTGAAGTGATTTCTTTTCTTTTTGTTTAAACGACACAGCCAAGAGAGCCCTGGCACACGAGCTCAGAACACATCAGAGCAGAACACGCAGAGGTAGAGCACATTGCTTTTTCTTCCTCCAAATGAAGACTTTATTTTGCCATTCCTGTGATTGAAGCCCATGGAACCATCACTCCAGGATGAAAAGGGGCTGCTGGTACAGCAGAGAACCATCACAGCTCACCCACAGACTCACCTGCACACCCTACTCTATTCCCTCATCCCCGTGTCTGCGCCTGGAAAACACTGGGGGAATCGCACAGAAACCAGGAGTTTCTCTTCTTGTCAGCAAGAAGACTTCATTTTTTTTTTTTCAACACAGAAGGCACTGAGGTGTCACACTCACTGACAGGAGGAATGCTTTCCTCTGCTTCCTCCAGCAGCCCTGGAAGCGTTAAGGTTCCAACAAGCTGCTGATCAGAGGATTCCCTCCCAAAACACTGCTCTGGCCGCACTGCTGAGGTTCCACGAAGTCAGGCTCACTTCACAAGGTAATTATCCAACAGAACAACAGAGAAAGTCATGGCAAGAATTAGCTTTATTGTTGAAAACTTTTTTCACTCAGTCAACCCAAGCCTGCCCTTTGATTTAAAGGGAGCAGCACCCTCACTTTACATTCCTGCCTTACCTGCACAATTTCACACTTGACTACTAACTGTCCAAACACAGCAAACTCTTGCCATACCTACCTATGACTCAGTATTTTGTACTGGTTCTCAGAAAAGCATGTATGAGAGAGAAAATTTAAAGAAAAAGAGCAAGAGACTGAGTAATACAGTCAAGCAGCATTTAGCAGAAATCAGGATTAGTCCTGGGTATTCACATACCCACTGACCTGTTTGGGTTGGAGCTTAGCTCTTGTTATTAATCCTAGTGGTTAGAACTACAGGAAGGCATTTTAAAGGAACAATTCAAGTTAAAACATGTATGTTATTAAGCATGCAATCTTGGAAAAAATACAGTTTGGCAAGTCATCCAGGTATTCAGGTAACATAGAAAGGGTAGCACATAAAAATAGAAGTACAATGATGTGGCATTCGCTTTCATTTCTTTCCTTGAGGATAAGTCTATTGGACAGTAACTGAAAAAAAAATGTAATAAGATTCAGGTTTATTTCCATTTGAGTAGTTAAAATCACGAAGAACTGATGAAAAATGAACCCAAATCTCCCTTTCCAGAGGAGCTGTGGCTGCCCCATCCCTGGCAGTGTCCCAGGCCAGGCTGGATGGGGCTCTGAGCAACCTGGGGCAGTGGAAGGGGTCCCTGCCCGTGGAAGGGGGTTGGAACAGGATGAGCTTTAAAGTCCCTTCCAACCCAAGCTATTCAACGATTTTATGACTCCTTTACCACCGAGCAGGTGTCCCTGCCAGCAGTATGACTTCAGTGTTTGTGGCCAAGCAGTGGCTCACCAACCACCCAGCCTGTGTCTGCAGTACAGCCAGAACCCAACAGCCCCTCCAGTCTGCTCACAGTCCACACTGCAGTTCTTGAGTAAATAATGCTCCACTTTCTAGGCACTGCCAGACAATTTCCATTTCCACATCATATCAGTTTATAGGCAATTCTTGAGAGCCTGTTCTATTTTTGAAATTAATGAAAGACTTCTGCTATCTTTGCAAGCAAAAGCCCCTCTTTTCTGCTTCTCTGGGTTGTTTACACAGCATCCCTTTGTGTGATGATTTAGCCTGGTTTTGTATGAGCACGGAGGTAGGTCAGTTTGCAGAGCCCACATCAGGAGCATAAAATAATTAAGATATCAGGATTCAACAGTCACTGTTTGTAAATTCAAATTGGTTCAGTTTAGGATTAACCCAAGCCAGCAAAAAATATCCAGTGTCAAGTCAGCTTCGTCTGTAACATCAGCAGAACATTCAACATCGCTCAGAATTTCCAAATAACCCTTTCAATACAAGACACCTCTCACCCAAACCAGTGATCTTCCAGAGGGTTTAAAGGTTAACTTCAATTACCCTTTTCTTGGCAAGGACTCATAAGCCACTGCTAATACCCCCAATTCCAGACTTCTTAGAATTGCACAGGACAAAGAAAAGCATTTAAGACAGTGCTCTCAGCAGCAGTAAAACCTGACAGAGAAATCCAGCCCCTGTTCCAAAGGCCTGTAGTGCTCTCTTTTGTGACCAGCACCTTGCAGGCAGTGCAGTGCTGCAGCCTTCCATCTGATCCCACATCTTTTCTCCGTTGCCAAAGCACACAGCTCCACCGACACTTGAAAGAATTCTGAACTGTACCACTCTCCCTGCCTGCTCCATTTCCACCTGGCCCACGTGGCAACCCTCAGTTCTGAGTGAACTGGGTCAGGAATCAAATCCACATTTTTAAGAGCCAGAAGCTCACAAAGAGTCCAGCAATATGCACAAGCCTACGAAACTACACTGCTGAGAGGATAAAAGGAGCCACTGAATTCCTCCCTGGCCATGCCAGTGCTCATGCACAAGGAAAGGAAATCACCAAGACAAACCACTCTCCCTCATGAGAGTCATCAAAAGCCCACCTCTTGGTTTTGCCTTTGTGCACAAGGCAAAGTTAAAGCGCTCAAGGGCCAAAGAGACTTCATACTATCATCAACACATTAAGAGACCATTATTTGAGATGACATCTTAAAAATATTTCACTAATGTATGTGAAATACAGAAAAGTGGACAACAACATGTGGTTTTCTTGTTTATGCTAAAACACCCTCAAAGTAACTCAATTTCAGTAGAAGAATAATGCAGTAAGTTTGTTAAGCAATAATTTCTTCCAGGTAGCTTCTGTCTGCAAATAGCTTCCATCTAATGAACTTCAAATGTCTTTAACTGAAAGCACACACTGGCTAATAAGAGGTAAAATACTGCAGTGTGCAGCTGTTACGTGTTTCATGGCTGTAAAAAACAGTCACAGATGGCACCTGCAGAGAGCAACGCCAGGCCTGAAAGCTTGCAGATTTCCAGCTTCCTCCACAAGCATTTGTCCTTAGGGAAGATGAGTACCCTCCACCAGTCCTTCATCCAATGTCCCTGTCCTGTGCCATCGTGTTCCCCTCCCTGAGCGCGTGAGGAAATATTACTGGGATTATAATACACCATTTCTTAGTTATTAACCAAAGAAATAAACATCTTACAGCAGTTACTGCTATATAATCACAGATTTCTTTTCATGTGGAGCTTTAATCTCTCACTTCATTATGTAGTCAAGAGATGCCAAGCTTCCTTTTTCTTTCCTTGCAATTACCCGTGAGTCAATGGAAGACAAACACGGAGCTGATTTTTGCTGGATTTACTGCACTCTGTCCAGGGAAATTTAATCAACCCTCTGCGCAACAAATTCCAAGTACACTTGGACCTCGCACAGGTGTAAGGAAATGTGAATGAGAAAAGTTAATTTCTCTACTGCAATCCACTGCCTCCTTCGCAAACAGCAGGAAGGAGAGCCACAGCATTTGTCTCTCTTGAGACTAACTTAGGAGAAACCCTGCAGAAAGTGATCAAGGCACAGCAGTTTCAGAACTAATTACACTCTCTAGCTGGACACTTACTGGTAGTTAATTAGCATCTGGGAGGTACAAGGGCCAACTCATCATCAGCTACCAGGAAATGCAATTTATGCCATTAAAGTCTGAGATTTATTTATTTATTTACTTGATAATATAAAGGTATATAACAAGTCCTTGCTTCATCTACTTAATTTTTGTCACTGGCAACACAACTCAGCACTGGAAAGGTCACTAATAATCAAGAAGAAAGCCACACTTTACTGTCCAGTTCTACCATTCAGCTTATGGCACAGGCTGGCGCTATCATTGTTAAATCCACCTCCTCACATCTCAAACCAATGGGGCTGGTAAATGTAAATAATTATTTTTAATGTAAACATTAAAACCAAGTTCTCATACAAACATGACCCCTGTCAGTCAGTTCTTGAATTCTCTGAAAAAGGTACATTTTTGGGAATATAAAGGTATATAACGGATTGGAGACAACGAAAAGCTGCTTTAAGAGATGACTGCTCAAGTCTGCGAGGTCAAATAAAAAAGTGAAGTAACCACAAAAAGGTTTGTCACAACAAAGAAGATAATGGGCTGGTTAAAAAATACAGTGTATAGCAAAGTGAAAATAAATGCAATAAAGCTTAGTGGCATCCCTGCCCATGGCAGGGGGTTTAGACCAAGATGATCTTTAAGCTCCCTTCCATCCCAAACCAGTCTGTGGTTCTAGATAACCAGACTCTCCAAGCACTGGAACAGTGTAATGAGAGAAAATCTTCATACCCCCAAAGCTTATTGGGTTGTTTTTTTTCCCACAAGATTTTCAAAGCAAAAAATCCTCTCTTTTTAAAATTCTCCTAACTGACTAATGAAGTCCTCACCTTAACACCAGAGTCAGACCAAGGCAGAATTCAACACTTTTATTCAAAGACCCTTCCTTACAGTTGAACAACCAATTACTTATTTGCTTTTTGTTTGCTTAGTTTTGGTTGTCAGACTCAGTACCTAAAATTAAGTGCTCCACATAAGCCAGACAAAATGGAATTATTTCTTCAGAATTCAAAAGCAGGCCTGAGATCCTGCTGCCATTAGCAGAAAAAAAAAAAAAAACAGGAAAAGAATCAAGATAGAGAAAAGCACCAATAAAGCCCATCGTGTCTGTTACGCTGTTTTCAGACTTCTGTGGAACTGTCTGTCTCTCCATTTAGAGCAGTGGCCAGCAAATCCCCCAAATTCCCTTTGAAAAGGTCCCATGCACTGTAACAACATGTGGGAGGTACAAACTTCTGCAGTTCAAAGCCAAAGAGCTGCAAACACAGGAGACCAACTGTTGTAAAGATGTACTGATACCTTTGAGTCCTGCTCAGTCAAAGGAGACCTGAAGCCAAGTGGCCAAAAAACAGGCAACCCTGGTCTGCTGATAAACAACAGTAAGTCTGGTTCTTTTGATGGCTTCACCATTTTTTCCACGTGTTTTTATCAAAGCTCTTCTTTCAATTACATCAAGTCACATTTTATAAATTCACCTCCAAAGACAGTTGTTCGCAAAACCGCAAACATTTTGTTACAAGGCATTACAGATCTAATTCACAGTATCACAGAATGACCTGGAATGGAAATGACCCTAAAGATCATCCCATCCCAGGCCCCTGCTGTGGGCAGGAACATGTTCCACTGTCCCAGCTTGATCAGAGCTCCATCCAGCCTGGCTTTGGGCACTGCCAGGGATGGGGCAGCCAGAGCTTCTCTGGGCACCTTGTGCCAGGGCCTCCCCACCCTCACAGGGAACAATTTTTCCCCAATATCCAACCTAAACCTCCTCTCTGTGAAGCCATTCCCCTTGTCCTGTCACTCCAGGCCCTTGTCAAGAGTCTCTCTCCATCTTTCCTGTGGGCTCCCTTCAGGCCCTGCAAGGCCACAGTGAGGTCACCCCAAAGGCTTCTCTTCCTCAGGCTGAACAATCCCAATTCCCTCAGCCTTTCCTGCCAGCAGAGCTGCTCCATCCCTCTGATGCCCTTGGTGTCCCTGCTCTGGGCTGGCTGCAGCAGCTCCCTGTCCTTCCTGTGCTGGGATTTGGAGATGATTTTAGTTAACACTGAGTCAGATCCGATCCAAATGACACCAATTCTGATGAGCTCTCACAGGTCTGATTTCCAGAATTTCAATGAAAACCAAGGAACAGCTAATTAAAGCCTTAGTTAGGCTAGCTTCTTCCCTGGGGACAAATGGAATCCACCTACACACAAAACTTACAAAACAGTCAATAGCAAAGCGTAAATATTGCCTGAAACTAACACTCACAATCAATGAAACAGCTTCTGAAACTGCAAATATAACAAAGAGCCTGAACAGAATGTTTTAACCTTCTTTGAAACTGACAAACACTAATAGTGTTAAAAGGCTTTTGGAGGTTAAGAGATGCACAGCTTGTTTTTATAAAAAAGTCTAATGCCAATTCATTTTAAAATACTCTTTGCTACTACATCCAAACAGCAGGTGGGTACACAACAGCACCAGACAGCTGAGAAACAGAAACAACCAAACTGTGAGCACAAGACTTGCATAGCGACCAAACTCCATCACAACCCCACAGGACAGCACTACCTCTCTGAAAATTATTTAAGGAAAACATCTATTTTTCTCCTCTATGTTTCATAACATTTAATGAACGGCTCAGAAGATACCAAGTGATGAAACCATCTGAACAAAAAGCTCGGGTCTTGGGAATACTTATCCCATGATAGGATAACTGGGAGCTGAACAATAAAATCCTCACTAAGTCTTCTGTATTTATTCAAGACACACAGACCACGAATTTGCCTGGTTGGTTCATCCCTTTGCTAATTCCCACAAGGACATAAGACAATGCCACCTCCAAAGAAACCAGCACAAACCAGTAATTACCTCAAGGTGCCTCAATGATGCCCTTAAGTAGGCAAATATTACCTTATGGAAATGCCATATCGGCACCTAAAATTCCACCGTGCAGAAACAAATATCACCAGAAGGTCTGCATTTGTATTCCTTCTACTGTGCGCTTTCTTGTTGCACCATCGAGTGCAATCTGCACAGCTTACTCTTTAAATCAATGCTTTGTGAAAAAAAACACACAAAGAAACTCAGTTAATAATAATAATCCTTAAGCATTATGTTAAGAACACACCAACTCAGTTGACTTAGCATAGTTATGCATTAAAACTATCAAAAGCTTTAAAGGACGTTTACATAGTTTCTAAGATTAGCCAAATACTAAGTAAAAATCCTACTTTATGGTGAGAAAATGGGCCACTTCTCAGTACATTAGAGACATCTTAATTTTTTGAGTTAAAAGCCCCATTCAAACACTTTTACCACACACTGCTGTTTATAATCACTGGACAACATCTGAGTTCAGGCAATCTCTTCAGCTGGAAGAGACATTTATAGCAATGAAAATTGTATTCAGCTTCATAAAAAATATCAACCTACAGCACTCTTTATAACATAATACACCAGTTGCACACAATATTAAATTCAGCTGCAGTGATTGAGAATCCTCTTTGCTGACAGAAGCTCAAAAAATAATTCATTTTTCACCTGATCGATTACAGCTAAATAATTCTATACTGTAGAATGGTTCTCTGCCACAGCACTGACTCCCTGTGTTGAGCCTTCTCTGTATTTCCAATATCAGAGTTTCCAACAGAAACTGCTGCTGATTAGGTAACATCTGCAGTTCTATAATAAAAGAACTGGTTAGGAGGGCCTAATCTTGACTTGGCCCATGGATGCTCTGTGCTAAAGAAAACACAGAGCAATGGGGTAACACTGCCAGGCAGAAGCACTTCTAACTTGTCACTAGAAAGACCTATTTTTCTCCCAAAATCTACCAGTTTTAGGTTAGTACTACTTTCCTTTGCCAAATTTCTTTCAGGAACACTGTAGCTCTGTGTTCTTTGTTAGTCCAGGTCTGCAAGGCACAAACGAAAAGAAGAGATGTAGAGGCCAGGTAAGCAGTTTTTAAGTAGTTTTGCATGTGCATGATTGCCACAGGAAAGCTAGTAATTCTGCCAGAAGGACTACAACAACGTGGCTGGCAAAGCATTCCATCACACTTTTCAAACATTCACGGGAGGCATTCAGAAACAAAGGGAAAAACCAACATGAAACAAAGCAACGAAAGACTTTCACTGCTGTGCTACACAGGAATCAAACGTGACTCACTCACTGCTTATCTCAGCCTCCTATCAGCATTTTCAGGAGCAAGCCTTCCCTGACTACAAGTAACAGCCTGCTAGAACTGATAGAAAAATCTAATAGCTGACCCACACACAAAAAAGAAATCCCAAACACAGCCACACCATGAACCAAACCTTAAGAAGATTTGACACAGCACGAGAAGAATGTGCTGCTTCAGGAATTACGATCAGGAATTAAGATCTCACTGTGCTGGTGGTAGAAACTCAGTTCTTCAGGCATTCATTTATCAGGAAAATGGGAGAGCCACTAATGGCCACGGCAGGAATTCAGCCAGACAAAAAAAGCATTATACAACCTGGAACAACTTGGCAAGTGATGGAGAGAGGCTTTGGAAATCCAGATGTTCAGCCAAAGAGCCCAGGAGTGCCACGCTCCGAGGCACTGGATGCACCAATGCTCACGGTACCTTCTCTGCAGAAGGCAGGAGCAGAGTGAAACACTACTTTTTGTCTCAGATGATGGATGAAAGTTTAATTAGCCCAGATCTTCAGAGGAGGGAGCTAAATTTTTTAAAGCCATGTCCAACAGTGATGAGGATTAGGAGTAACAAGTTATCTATATTTGATGTGTAGCAGAGGAACAAAATTATCAAACTCCACCAACATTAATACAACCAGACGCTCCTGTTGTTCATTTTTCTCAGTTACATTTTAGAAAGGACATCCTTTTTTTATTATTCGAAAATAATAATCATAATTCTCTGCTATTTATTCCAGTCATTTTTGTCCTTCTTGCCCTTGAGATGAATTTGATGTAGAAAAACACATACTTTGCATAGGGCATAATACCCCATATGAGAACAATTACTAGATGTTACTATAAGTGACCTGGCATCACCATGAAATAATTTATTTGCACACAAAATATTTTTAAGATGGATATAAGATTGGACAAAAACATTGGTTCAGTCACCTCCAAAAGAATACACCATAATAAAAAAAGAGCATACAAGTAAGACATTTCACCAAGCTATCATATTCACAATAAAAAAAAAACCACCATATAACACAAATGTTTGTTTCCAAGAATGAAACTTGGTTTCATTTTTGGAAACACAATTTTAAAAAATTAAAAATCAGTTTTTAGAGTGAAGCCTCCAAAGCCACCAAAGCTGAAATGTTAATATCCCAATATGCTGTTATGCAATTCTTAATAAATAAGTTTTGAAAATGCATTAAATCAGAATCAGCATTTTCTTGACAGTTTGCCATTAACAGACAAATAATTATTTCATTTCTGCCAGTGTAGCAAGCTGGTAGTAATCCAACTTAAAAGTTATTCCATTTCAAGCTTGTTTCCTACCCAACATTAAGTGAAATTGGCTTACATTACTTGACTAATGCAGTAAAGGCAAGATTCCTGTCACTTGACTGTAAGAGTGCCTCATACACTGGATATTATTGCATAGCTGAAACAAAAATGTAATTTAAATGTAATAATATTTAACATTGCAGCAACCCATGTCCTAGAAAAGCCCTTGGCCACAGAGGCAGCTCTGCCACAGATGAAGTCTGAGGTGTAGATGGAAGCCCCACAGGGAAACCTGAAGGGTAAAACACACCTAGACCATCATTTCCCCATGCAAATAATGTCTTTCATTGCACCATTTAGAAGTGGAAGTTCATTCACCAAAACACAGCTGTGTATTTGAAAAATAAACCTCTCTTATGCATTATTTTAATCCAAAAAGATGCAAAAATTAGACAGAATGCGAGTTCAGAAAGTTCCTCAAGCATAAAGCAGAACAGGTGGCGCTCCAAAGTCACAGCAAGAATGCACAGATACAAAAAGCCTGACCCAAAACCAACCTGAAAAACATGAGAGGAGTGCCTGTGGAACACAGCACCAAGGAATTAGAGCAGTTTGGGTTGGAAGGGATCCCACTGTCNAGCACCAAGGAATTAGAGTGGTTTGGGTTGGAAGGGATCCCACTATCCCAGGCTGCTCAGATCCACATCCAACCCGGCCTCGGACACTTTGCAGGCGTGGGGCAGCCACAGGGAACCCTCACAGGGAACAATTTCTTCCTAAAACCTGCTCACCACCATTCAGACTATTTTAGCTGTTGTTGCTGTAGGAAGGGGAAGATCAAATATTTTCTCTCCGTTTGCAGCAGGAAGAGGTAACACACGCAATCCAGCTCAGTGCCACAACAGATGCATATCCAAGTACAGAACCAGCATGGCTGCACCATGAGAAAGCAGGTACCAAACATCCCAAAAGGCATGCAACAATGCAGCTACAGAAGGGAAAATCCTATTTTTATACACCTTAGAATGAAAACAACAAACTAAGCAATGGCTTGACACCACTGTTAAGCTCTAAGAATGTTTCGTGTTAAAAACCAAAGTAGGACACAATATCTCAAATAGCTGTTTAGACTCTGAAAGAAATTATCATTTGGAGCACAGAGGCTGATTCTGTTCAGCCAACCACATTAATTAAATACATACTGCCTAAAATAAACCTGGAACTATGCACACTGTACACTGTCATAAAGGGGTGCACAGGAAATCCATCAGTTTAAGACATATGCTCATAAACCAGCCATAATTACTATTCTAAGGACTTCAGAATTGACTTCTTATACATATTAGTTGAAAGGCCAAAAGCTATTTTCATAGCATGTTTTACAGTCTACATAAACCCTAGAAAAATAGGATTTAGAGCTATGTCACACAGCAAAAACAGTTCTTTAACCCAAGGTGGTGGTGGTGTCATCAGCAAGGGGAGCTGATCTTCTCCAAGTCAAGAATTAGAAGTCACCATCTTCTTCTAGAAGCAAATGTAACTGCAGATCTGCCCCCACCAATATCCTCATGAATTTGAGAGGCATGAGAGAGGTGGTTTTGTCTGCTTTTGCTCACAGCACAGTACAAGAAGCCCTCACACAAAGTAAAACCAGTTACACTCAAGGGCAAGCCCGTACCTGTTTTATGGATAGAATGGCCAAATGTCTGTGACCCAGAGCATTCTGAGCGCTTCCCTTTTCACTCAGCTGTGTTACAACACAAGACTGTCATGCTGCTGGTTTTTTCCATCCTTAAACAACGATTCTGGGGAAAACACGTATATTCTGAGTACTAATGAGGTTATTTTTTAATGCCATTAAAAGCCACTTGACCAGGACTGAGTGTGTGCTAGATAATGGATCAGAACACTCTTCACAGTAATTCAATTACAACATAACTCCTTGAGCCTTCTAAAAATAAGGAGTATAATGGAAAGAGAGTGACTACTGGTGAGCAAACTGCATCCAAGAATGACGTGAATGAGAATCTCAGCTCTAAGATTCTGGGTGGGAAAAGGAGCTCCTTGCAGCAATCAACATCTAACTGCTAGCACCAGAAAACAGATTTTGTTATTTATTTGTTTATACATGATTTTTTTTTGTCTATTATCCACATTACATGAAGGTGGACATGAGTTCAGCCTTTGGGTATTTCTGAAGTTGTTTACCTGCATCTTGGCTTTCTACATACACTGAAGAGAGCCTAGGGTAACAAAATCCCTGGCAAACATAATCTGTTATGCTCTAACTGCATTAAACAGCATGGACAGAAAACCATTTTCAATGAGAACAACATAAGCTAACTCCCACTTGTGAAAAGAATGAAATCTCACAGGATTTTGAGCTAGTCAGTAATGACAGTTCCATCACACAAAGTTTTCACATGTTTCTCATATTTTCCATTATTGATTTTTTTAAATTCTTCTTTAAATCTGTGACCTATATAAGTGGTGAGAAATCAAGTAATTATAACTGAGCACCAGGCATGAAACAAGCAGCTGAATAATTGCCCAGCTGGGCACACGGACATCCTGTGTTGATCCTTTAAATAACACTCATGACACAGGAAGAGAAGCTGTGCCGAAGTTTCATTCAGGTTTTCATATTTCTTCGTTTAAATTAACGCACAAGATCAGAAACACCAGCACAACAAAAGGATTCCTGCATGCTAAAGCACCTCTTCAAGTACATTTCAAAGAAGATTAGAAACTCCATTGAATTACTAGATGTTTCTGCATTAGCTGCAGGTAGTTTGAGAATGTTCTCCTTAAGTAAAGGTTTATTACCTTGCACATGTACCTTTCCAGAACTTCTCTTTAGCTTTCAGACTTACTGATTGCTGGAACAGAGAACAGAAGCCATTGCCAAATCATCATTATGGCAACACCTTTCAAACATAAGGCAAATTTCTTAATACAAACAAATAAGATTTCTTGGCTTTACAGGTAGCATCAGAGTTATTTAATTATGCTAATTTCTGGCTGTTTCTCTCATAACCCTGTATCTGTGCTGGAAGAAAAATCCAAGTCTCTTTTTCTCCCAGCTCCTGGTTTACACTGGCAAATTCCAACCAAATTCCAGCCATCACAGCACAGAAGAATATTTTAGAATGAACCTGGAACCTTCTACCTGAAGACAGACAAGGCCATCAGAGGAGTGATACTCCATGTTCCTCCCCTTAAACAAGCCTGCCATCCTGCACCTAAAAAAGCACCTGGAATTAAAGAACTCCAGGCAAGAAGATGGATCTTCAGCAAATTCCAGCTCATGACAGAAGAGTATGTGCAAATCAAATGATCCTCTCTTTTCACTCCTACTTATCTTTCTGACGTCATGATCTTTAGAGGGAAAAAAACACACTAATGATCAAATTGATACTTCTGCTAGATAAAAGAAACCTTAAAACACACAAAATTAAGTTCATCTACGTTCTTAACTGTAAACAACTGTTTCCTTAAGTGTTTGGAAGGCATCTCTTCCAAGATATCAGGCATTGCTTCAGAACCACCTTACTGATTCTTCAAAAACAAAATGGCGCATTGCTGGAACTTATCTACAAAGCTGAAAGCTTAGGTTTGTTGGTTTTTTTTTTAATTTTGTTTCAAGAATAGTCCTAGTTATCTACCAAAAAGGGACTACCTTCTTTCAAACTGCCTTACTACTGCACAAAAGAAGTGAGAGGAGCTCTCTCCTTCAATGCTTCTGTTCAAACACATCCAGGACAGCCAGCTGTGCTCACGGAATACAGCACCTACGGGGAAGAAGGTCACCTGCCCTGACTGACAGCTGAATATTTTAAGACCCATAGAAGAGAATTTGAAGTTTAATGCACCTGTTGAAAGCTGAACTGGCATCAGTGTTTCTGGTGAAACAGGACTGGCACCCAAACATACAGAGTTAACAGCCCACAAAGCTACTACTACTACACTACTTTTACACTACTATTCTACACCAAGAAAAAAAGTGAAAAAATGTCAGGTTACAAGCCTCTAACATAATGCTGCTTCCCCTCACACTCACTATACTGTTACTGTGGCATGTTCTTATACACTAAAGTCACAGAAACACAGAAATGCAAATCCATAAAGAACACTTGCTTTCAAACAGTGGTCGCAGTGATTATAACGCTCCCAAAGCAGCTCTAAGTGAAAGTGGAACACTGATAAAAGTATGTCTAAATCATTAGCAAGAGTTTCACTTCACCAGCCAAGCTTCAAGAGCAGAAAAGTTACCTTTCCACACTTACTGACTGACTAAAGGACTGCAGGTTTCTGCTCCCAGCTCCACATCATAGTGGTACATTCTTTAGAGTCTCCACAATCTCACCAATTCCATTCTTCCAGGCAGGAAGAGCCATCAGTTCCTTCAGGGCTTCTCCCAGAAAGTTCAGCCTTCTGCTGCTTCCCTCCCAGGGCTGGCACAGCCCTTCTGCCAGCACAAACTCCAGGCAGATCTGGCCTGGCAGCTCTGTTTTGCTGGCAAGGACAGCACCAGAACTCGGAAAATCTTCATGATGAGCCGCAGGGTCACTTAAGAGTGTGGATTTACGATGTCTTCAGGGGAAAAGTTGTTGCTGCTGATGATGTGCACAGCAAGGGAGAACACCTGCACTACTGCAGTCAGCTAATTGAACAAATTGGGCTTGCTTCAGCACCTGCAAAACCACACCAGCAGTGACAAAACCATCCCCACCAGAAACTATGATCCTAGACATGATGCACATGACAATCCTACTATTAGATAACGTGGCACAGGCTCTGAGCATTTGATTTCTGATCTATAAGCAGCTGAACTGAACCATCTCTCAGAAAACAAATGCATGAAGCAATTAGAATTTCTCAGCCTCCACAAAATACATGGTGCTAATATCCTGACATGACTCTCAGCTCTGGAAGGTTTAGTGTAAGTGAACAATTTTAGTCTCCCCAAAGCCAGCCAGAAGCTGAAGTTAACAAGTGAGAGTACTAAACTTCCAGTTTTCATGGAAATGGAATTTGGATCAGTACAAACAGGGATTTCAGAATTTAAAACCCAATGCTCTCCATCTTCCACGCTCTACTCCAACATCCATTTTCCTGGGTAACAAGGGGTCAAGAGAGGCACAAATGTCACACACATTTGTGATCCAGTAACTCACCCTGCCTTGTGGCTCCCCATTTTCTTGTAGAAAAGCCCCTTCTAAACCAGGCACCAGAGCCATCAACTCAGCAGCAGCCAGCCAGACACATTGATAAACATGACAGTATCCCAAAACAGTGCATCTGGGAGGACAGACGGGTTCCCAGTTACGTGATGCTAATACACATGAAATAGCTGCTGTACAGCCCCGTGCTGAAGCACCCAGAACAGGGAAGTTGTGCCATACAGCACAATCAGTGACAAAATTCTCGTTTTTATTGTTGATACAACCCAACAGAACCACACAGCGACAGAACTGTGGTGTTTTCCAACTGTAAATCTTCGGGCAAGAACAAAACAACAAAAAAAGTACATTTCATCACCACTAATGCAATGCTTCTGCAGCAGCGGCTGCCGAGGGCTGCAAGGGAGAATTCCAACTGCAAGGGTGCTCACTGGCAGCTAAAACAATTTGCCAATGGTTTTTATGGCTCCTGTTCCTTCTGTTTGGCAAGAGCAGAGGAAGAGTAATTTTCTGGAAGTATTTACATTGATTTTGCAGCTGATGACAACACTCCATCTGCTCTCAGACACTTCAGTGCCTCTGCCAACTTCTTCCCTAATGTTGTGCTGCCTCCAAGCTCTGCCAAGGCTCCTCTGCTTCCTGCACTTCTTCCACTGTGTTTGAAGGGGATATTTCAAGTTGAGTTGTGAACACCTAACCCATGCCGAAACCCAGATATCAGCAAACAGATTTCAAATGAACTCCCCCTCTTAAGACCACTGCCTCCAGAAGCCTGAGGATGTGGCTAATGGCACCAACAGAGCTGGCAAAATCCCTGCAATAAAAGGGTCCAGGCCAATGAGAAGAAGCAGAATTTAAACAGGATCTAAATGGACTCATTCTTTTAAGAAAAGCCCAAAAGTCCCATGGAAATCAAGATTTTCCCCAGCATTTAACTATGCAACCAAGGAAAGCAATATTCTCTGTAAGGCGAATAGCGGCCTATCCCAAAAAATTACAAAATTTCAGATGCTTACACAGCAAGTGCAATTCTACCCACAAAACTTGTGGTGTAAATCCAAGAGAAGGAAGGATTCAGTTTGTACCCGTTTGCCTGACACCTTTCCTAGAGTTAAACAATTAAAGAAGCAGCAAAAGCATATAAAGATTTGGAAGCCTGATTCAGTTGGTTTTTTTGGGGTTTTTTGTTTGTTTTTTTTTTTTTTTTTTAACTTTAGGGCATTTATCAAGGCAGAAGCATACACAAATAACTCGGCTGCTGTCTCCAACTTTTATACAATGATCACGCTACTTGATGCCATGCCTTATCATTCAAGATAAAGTAGTCCTAAAAATGTAAGAGCTCATCTTACAGCATCATAGAAGTGAAAAATAACCCCCCAAAAGTCACATACAGCACTCTTTTTAAGATGAATCCACCACAGGAAAATGGATTGTAAGGTCAGAAATTCCTGAAAAGTGACTATGACTTTCAGCAGCTCACATAAGAATTGTAAGTATTTAAACCTCCAAGAACTGAGATAAAGAGCAGCAGCCTGCTCATGTTTCATTTGAAAATAGGAAAGCATGTTAGTGTGAAATAGCGTCCCTAAGAAATGATCCCAACAGGATAAAAGCAGGAAATAAATGCTTTAATCCCTTTTGTATCAGTACATATTTATTAGGCTCTGTCCAGAAATAACCAGGATCTGTGGTGTGCAGGTTGGATTTGACATCTAGAGATTTCTCCTAGCACAACACCTGTCTCAAATTATCTATCCTATTTGCTGACAACCAGAAAAAGGATTACTGTGTTTACAGGCAAAGTTTTTGTTCTAACAATCTGCCCTTTTCTTCTCATTTCACTGACCACCTAAATACAAGAAAAAAGCAAATCACACACATGAAAAGCAGGCGTCAGCCTCATTCCACCGCTGTAATTTGTCTTTGTTACTTCAAAAACCCAGGACCACAGCGATAAACCCAGAAAAAACAATGGATTTCAAATAAGCTTTTTTCTATTCCAGAACCCCTACAATATGTAAGCAACTTCCTGCTTCAAGTTACAGGCTCAGAGAGAAACTGAAAGCTGAAAAAATTTGGAAGTGACCAACCTCTTTGCATTTCGGCACGGGACTCAGGTTTGCCTTCGTAGCAAATAAAAGACCAATTCAGCAGCTACATCAAATACAGCAGCTTGTTTTGGCAACCTCGTTTTTAGGAGATCAGATTTAGCTACTCAGCTTTAATACTCTTGGTTTTGAATTAACCATCTGTTCTGTAACACTGAGACAGACCTGGTGAAGTGCAGTGTCAATCTAAGGAGTGTTGAGGGTAAAACACACAAATACATATATATATATGCCCACAACAGGCAAAAAGAGTCTATCAAAATGATAATCAACTTTCCCCAAAAGGAAACTGCAGAACTGATTTTCCTATCTATTCCGGGGTTTCATTTTACCCAATTACCAAGAGGAACTTGGGCCAACACAGCACACATTTTTAATCAATTAACACAAGAAGGGAACAACTCTGCAAGGCTTTAGAACAAAAAGACTTGCATTTACAACAGCTGTAGGTCGAAGATCTTAATCTGGGTTCTTTTGAGAAGATTGCCAAAAATAAACATGCTTTTCCACTGTAAATTGTCACTGCAAAGGAAATGCAAAATTCTCACATGAATATACAGTTAGAAAAAGCTCCATAGGCAATGACAGGTATTTTTAAAGTACTGCTGTGAAAATATGGAAGCTTCTTTTTCCCCTTTCAAAAAGACAGAGGCAAGTACACAGTTGCTCTGCTATTTAAAGCCTCATCAAAAGAAGATAGGATTTTTAAGTGTTGCTTGACCGGTGAACTTTTAACAAACACTTTAATCAATTGATCCCTTTAAGAGAATCACATCATCAAAATGCCATTTATTTCAGCAGGCTACCAACGCAAATGGCTGAAAGTTGGCTAAAGCACGCTACAGAAACACATGGCAAGCTCAGAGCTCCCAGATCTTCAAACACCACCTATAAATAAAAAAAGGCTCCCAGCAATGCCAGTGCGTTTCCATGCAGTATCATCAATACCATGATTTGCAGCTGATGCACTGCAGGAGGCTCTCCAAGATCCAGCAGGTCCTACTCCCACACGTGGTCAGTAATTAGGGCTCGCCAGTCCCAGACTGCCACTTCAGTGACCTCCAGGACCTGCTAACAAGAGCTGCTACAACTGCTTTTACAACAGCTCTGGCCACGAGCCTGCACCTTGGTGTAAGGCTGGCAGCACCCAAACACTACAGGGTTTATTTCAACTCTAAAATATTGCAGCTCCACATCCCGACACAGACACAGCCTCCGCTACAATTCACCCTCCTATTCCCATCTATTTTGTCAAAGAAAAAAAAATTTAAATCCAACCCAAATTATGTGTTACTCCTGCAGACAACCCCCTGTGCTCCCTGCACAGCAGCTTCCCATGGCACCGATGGTTGTGACTGCAGAGGTGTTTAGCAGTGGCTCAGTTCCAGCTCTGCCCACCCCAGCTGGCACTGGGCCACTGGCTGCAGAATCAGTGCAATATGTGCATATTCAGAGCCCCGTGCTCAAATTCCAACAGAGAGTCACTTTTTAGTAAATAAAGTAAGGATTTAAACCATAAGCTTCCAAGACAAGCCAGCAAGCAGCTAAATCAAGTCTTATGTGACTTACTCTACCAAAATCAAGAAGGAAGAGATACCAAATTAATTCTCAAGAAACCACCTGAGAAACCACAGCGACTGCAAATTTCTATCTAATCTTGGTTTAGGAAACAGGAGTTATCATTAGGGTAGATAACTATTGATACACCCGACTAAACAGTCAGCAGATGATGGCAGAAGACACCACTGCCCAAACACTTCCCTTCTAACCTCCCCCAACTCAGTGTAAGCTCTATTAATAGAGCTTTTAATTTAATGGTCTTTAAATTAAGAAACTCAAGATTTTGCAATTCAGGTGCCTTTACATAAATAACTAAACACATGCTGTGACATTCAGGTATTTGCCAAAATTTCTAAGAACTGATGCTGTAGTTGCTGACTGTTTTTGCACAGGTGACCACTCAGTGAGTTTCCTGACTCCTGCAAAACTTAATTTATCACTATTGCATCTATCATTGCCTTCCATCAACATTACTTCACCTAGAAGTAAAAAAAAAGTGAAGAATTAATTAATTTGACCTTTTTTTTTCATAGCATGTTCTAGCATTGCTTTACCAGAACAGAAAAAAATCAACTAATCAATTAAGAAAGGAAGAAAATCAGAGTTCCGTGAAAAAGGTACATCAAGCCACCTACTCAACATCAACTACATAAAAATTATATTACAGTACTTGAACCAAAGGAAAACCCTTCCACTCAACAAATAGAGAGACAGCAGAATGGTTTGATCAAGGATTTCATTTCAAGAAAAGACTTCTAGTGATGTAGCACCTAGTGAAGCACAGGATATTAATCACTTATTCCTCCTCAACTCCATTAAAAATCTCTTCTTCTGCTCCCACTTCAAAGTTTGCAGCTGAAAGCCTGATTTGCCCTGTTGGGCCCAGAGGGGATGGCTCTCTAAATCTCAGAGCTATCACCAGGGAGTGACAGGCTGCTCTGTGACACAAGTGCAGACACACAGAGGAACATCCACTCTGCTATTCCTCCCAAAGCACACTGGTGTGTGAACAAGCACCCCTGAAATCCTGGAGTCATTACCAGGCACGTATTTCTCCCATGCCACATTACTCAAGTTATGCATATAAACATTCCTATAGAAAAATATGTATTTTTAACTCCTTGTTAAAGGTCTCATCACATAAATGCATACATTATATTCTGTCAGAAGTACTTTGGATAAAAGATTTTTTCATTTTGCTCTTTATAATCTCTAACATTTGTTATGTTTATAGCTTTATTCTTCCAACTCACTAATTCATAGGTAATTTCAATATATTATACATCTGTGACAAGTTTGCCTAAAGCACAGTTTGTTTGTCTGCTGCATTCAAGCACAGAATCATTCGATTGCATATAAAAATCCAGCTCCTGGAAAGCTAAGAACTTACCCTACAGTTTAGAGGAAGGTCATAATAACGTGCCCTACTCCACCTCCTTAAACAAAGATTCTCCAGCAGCCAGAAAACAAGATGCAAAGAAAATCCTACATATTCTGCATTTACCCAATAGAAGTGCTGTAAAGATAAGCAAAAAAGAGGGTTTTTTTAAAATTACTTACAAGCAAAGATTTATTTACTCCTCTGGCTTAACTGCTGGCAGTATCAGCAAGGAAATCCCATTACAGCTGACGGTGGCTGCGTGGTACAAACACCTCTTAAAGAAAAAGAAAATAAAGCAAAAGCCAGAACCCTTCAGGCTGGAAGGAGCTGCTGGAGCCCAGCCTCCTGCTCACAGCAAGGCCAGTGCTCCACTCAGAACAGGCTGCTTTCAGCAGCTGGGTCTGAAAACTGACTCAAAGGATGAAGACACTTCCTTAGAAAATTAAAGCCTTCTTTACATATGGTCATTAATAATGACACAGATCAGAGACCTCCCACTAGCCCTGAGCCAGTGACAAATCGCTTTCTTTAAATACTTCTACAGTTAATGAAGCTCAGAGCCACTGAATTACTCTGGTTTCCCAACACTTTCCAAGAGTTTTTAATAAAGTGCAACAAGTGTCACCTACTACTGATGCTGAATACATTTTTAAGCAAGTTGTGCTCACAAATGATGACATCAACACAGGCAGAGCTGGAATCTCAGCTCTGAGGACAACCTGTGTTCACCCAAAGAAAGCGACTGGTTTTCTCCCAGCCCGGGACAAGGTGGAACAAATCAACTTGAATTTCGTAGAAATAATCTATGTAGGTAGGTTTGCACACTAATTTTGAATATCAGCTGTCACAATTGCTTTGCTCTTCCCTCCATCCATGACCCAACACAAATAAGTCAGTTCCCAGAGACAAACCCAAACAAGCAAACACAAAAAAGCAAACTTACCTAAGTGATTTGTGTCACAGTATTTGTTAGAGGATGATGGCTCAAATTGACTTGCACCCAATCACTCTTTACCTCACTCCCTACACACATTTCAATAAGCTTCAGCATTGATTAAATGAGTGTAAGAGTATTTTACATGAAGATCAACAGACTAATTCCTACATATAGTACATTTTTAATAGCATAAGCTGATAAAACAACACATTTTTACAGGCCTACATAAATCCATACTTTAAGTTGTTTTTTTTTCTTCCTTTTCAAATAAAACCCATGTCCAGTAAAGGTTAATGGAAAAACAAACCCTGAAATTTCCCTAAGAAGAGGCAAATGCAGGCACAAATCACCAATTCCCACATAGCCAAGCTCTGCCTCAGGTTCACACATTGTCAAACTGGTGACAACAAACAAATAGGTACTAGGAGAGCAAACAATATTGTTATAAATTTCAGGACATGCCTGGCCTTTGCTTTAATGACATTAAGTCACATGAACAAAGCACAGAAAAAACATCTCTCAACACATCCACAGGGTTCAGTGTGAACAGGAGAACAGACAGCATTTGCACCTCAAGAGTGCTAAGAAGTACAAGGTAACCAGTCAGACACCTTGATGATGGGCTCAGCACATCAAAATAGAACCTAGAATTTTTAATAGAACTGATGGTAAAGAACTTCTCAAAGAATACTCCCATCAATTTGCTACTGTATGAATTTAAAAATAATAAAAATAAAAGAAACCAAACCAGTAAAAGCTTCTAAACTAATACTGATTCTTTACATTGTGATCGCTTTTGAAGGTCTATATTAATTCTCAACATCAAGAATAAATTCACTGCAGGAAATCACATGACAAAAATGCATGTTTTGGAAAAGGACTATGAAAATGAACCAAGTCAAACACTCAAAATTTCCCTCGGCTTTAATGTCTTACTTGAATGTCAGGTGTAGTAGAAAGAACCCATGTTGGAGCATTATAGTTATTTCCCTTTTCCTAGTTCAATAAGCACAGGACTGACTTTATTAAACCATTGCAGGAGTCAGGAAGACAGGGAGAAGAACACCACACAGAGTAAAATGAAAACAGTGGTTAGACAGCATGATTATTTTGAACTCCCATCACAAGAACACACAAACCCTCCCAGAAAGCTCTGTATGCTCAGACTGGAGCACTGGCATTAGAGTTATTATCCTGCAGGAAAACTAATGTAGAAGTTGCAAGAAAAGATACAAGAGTAGCCAGTGGTTTGTTTGCCACACAGTATCTGTGTACCAACTACTGGATTACACTTCACACCCTTCCCAGCCCCTGGAATCCACAGGTACAGTAACAATCCATGGCTGCCTCCAACTATCTCACAACAAATCTGTCTCTTCCAGTCAGCTCCTCTCAGAAGATGAACCTTGCTTTGATACTTGTCCCTTGTTCAGTATTCCATAAGAACAGCCCGGTTTACACTCCCTTTGTCTGAGCTTCTTGCCAAGCAGAGAGGCTGTACCCCAGCTATGTGCCTGCTGTTATCCTGCTTGAGGTGCCTGGTAAATCAGCTTGACATCGTTCCCAGGCATTTCCCCTCGGTTGTGTGACAGCCACAGCACACTCACGGCTTGGGTGACACAGAGTGGCTCGCAGGTGGCACTGTTTGGCCATCATCACTCTACATCTGTGCCTTTGCCACTCCAGCCCGGCTGAGGAGCATTTCAGGGTGCAACACAGGCTGTCATGTTGCTACACAAGTTAATCAAGAACTTGCTCCAGGATAATGTCCCTTCATTACAGGGACATTATCCTGGGAATGACAACATTCTCGCCCACTGAAGTTAGGACATGCACCTACCAACTCCTAATTTAAGGTCTAATTATTTGTCTAATAGACATACCTTTTATTTTTTTCAGGAAAAAAGCCACTGATAAGTAGTGGTCAAATGCCCAAAGGAAGTTCACCCTGTAATCTCATACTAAGGTTTGAATTCTGAATGCAGCAACTCCGATGGTTCCCCCTGCCACTATGAAATTCAGACCAGAGATTCCTATTCCTATGCCTTACACTTGAAGTCTCAGCAGTGAAGAGGCTCAACATGACAGCTACACATCGTGACACAGGAGATCTAAATATTCCTTTTTTCATTAGATCCTCGAAAACTTCCAGGGATGGGGCACCCAGAGCTTCTCTGGGCAATCTCTTCCAGTGCCTCAACACCCTCACGGGAAAATTTCTTCCTAATATCCAACTTAAACTTCCACTCTATAAACTTGAAGCCATTCCCTCTTGTTTAATTTTCTACTCTATTACAGAACTGCCTTCACCCTGCCACATGCTTTATGTCCACGTCAGCAAGAAAAAGAAGGGTATTCTTAAAAATGGTGTTTACAATGAATGCTATTCTCATTCATACTGGTCAAGCTGAGGATAATGGAGGTCTTTTGAAATAAAATACCATTTGTCCAGAGATCATTGTGGACTATTAAAGTAAACCATGCTCAGGAAGCATATAGATTTCTAATTATTTAGGCTTTTGCATATACACTTACAATGACAAGCATGAAGGGCACAGCAAAATAGGAAAGAAATACCCTTGCAGCATATATTTAATAAATCCAGTCATCCTCTGCTCTATCTACAATTAAAGTGAGCATTTTTATGAAAGTTGAGGCAATATTTCAGTTTTTATGAACAAAGTAATATTGTGTAGAGGTGACAGAGCATTTGTCAAGCACTTAGGAAGCCACGAGACTAAGACAGGAAAGTGTATTTGCCATTTCCTTCTATTTATGTCACATTTTTATCTTACAGTGTGTAAATACAAATTCAGAAAATGTTAATGACTAAAAAAAGTCAGAACTTCCTACACAAGTTTATACTCAGGGAGGGGAACACAGGGCTCTTGCAGCTGGTAATATTGGTATATTCTAATATGAAAACACAGCCAACTGCAGTTCCTTACCCTGTGCTGAAGATGGATATTTTTTGTCGTGACAAGTAGTGTACATAAAAAATATTTACCTGCCAGAGGCACTTTAGTATTAGAGTACAATTAAAAAAACCAAAACACTGAGGAATGTGACTGTATTTGACTGCTCTGCACATCCGTAACGGTTAATGTTTCTAAGCAGCTCCTGGAAAAATAATCAAAGCTGAAGAGTGAAGGGAAAAGCAGCTGATAAATTAAACTAAGTATCTTGTCAAGAAAGATAAAAATGTGGTTAGAGGTCAGTGAAGGACAAGGGGAGGGAGAGAGTGGAAGAATTCTAGAAAATTTCTGGTTGGGCTTCCCTAAAAGGCTAAGGCAGAGAGAGCTGCCAGCAACAAAAACACTGTCTCTCGCGGAGCAGGGGAAATGAGCACTGACAGGATGTCAGGATCACAACAGGACAGGTGCTCCGTGCAAGTTAAACCCAGCTCCTGGACGAGGAAACAGCAAAGCAAGTGTTCCCCCCGCTCTGCTCCAAATAGCTCAGCAGCAGAGGAATTGGAAGAATGCTCTGTGGCTGGGAGATGTGAAGGGAAAGTGCTGGTGCCTTTCCCTCCCATCCAAAAGCAAAAGCTGTGCTGCAGCTAGAGGGGCACCTGGAAAGCCACAAGGGAGTGCTTAGGAAGCCTGGTGGCAGGGCAGGAAGGGGTGGCAGTGCCATCAGGCACACACAGGGAGCACAGGAATGAGTCTCTCATGGGAAGTGCTAAAAGAACGGCAGCAGGAGAGCAGCAAGGGTTGGGAAAGAGCCCCACATTTCAAAAGGCACACCGCAAATCCAGCACAGAATCATGGAATCACAGAATGGTCCAGGTTCGAAGGGACCTAAAGACCATCTCATTCCAACCTCTGCCACAGGCAGGAACACCTTCCACCAGCCCAGGCTGCTGACCAAAGCTGATGAGGAGCTTTGCAATGAGTTACAAACAGAAGACCAGCAACTCCTAATAGACCCAAACCCCCTTCTGCCTTGCTAAGAGTTTACATAAAACCAAACCCATCACCAGAGTGCTTTTTAAACTGTAATTTCTGGCTGCTGGCAGGAGCCCAGCTGTCTCACACACTACCTATGAAAGGGGAGCCTCACCCCTTAATTTCTGCCATAGAAAATTCCCAACCCATGGCACACAGAACCTGTCAACAGCAAACTCACACCCAGCTCTCCTCCTGTAGCACACACCACATCCTGAAGGCATGTGCCTCTTATCATCCAGCCTTGCCCACATGGACTGCAAGTTCCTTTGATTCACTAAAGCCACAGGGGAGGCACGCAGCAGGCCTAAAGCAGAATATTATCTAAACTCTGGAGTTACGAGGTCAGATTGGGTTTTCTTACAGTTGATCACCATCCTAGATGTCCGTCCTCACTACACCAAAAGCCATCTAAAGAGAGTTCTCCGTGGCCTCACACAGGACAGCTTAAGCCCAAGTAGCACTGCTGTGGTCTGGATCAAGCTGGTCGCTTTCTGGTCTGTTTCTGGGAAAGAAGGGAACAGCAGGGTACCCGATTTGTTATGACAACTTCGCACATTTCATTTTGTTTTGCTCCCCTCTTCCATTCTTGGAAGAAGAAAAGCCTAAAGACTCTTAATTTATGGTATATTTCAGTTTGAAACAAAGGCTAACTTCAGACATGAGGGAAGCAGGTAAACTGGTAAGCAAATACAAGAACTGCAGTAAAAGAACGCCGGTAGTAAAAAAAAAAAAAATTGCTTTTCTATTCAGGGTATTTCATAAACTCTTGTTAATTCGGTCATTTTCTGCCAGAACTTGTTCACTAGAATGAGTTCTGACAAAAGATTCTGCTACACTCCACGAACTCCTTAAAAAAAACCCTAATGTTCCCTTGTATGCTAAATAGCCTTTGTTATCTCTTTGGAGGATCAGGTTACCAATTCCAATCCCATTAACTGCATGAAAACACTGCATTGTACCCAGTGTGACTGTTCTTTGTTAGTCCTGTGCTCCTCTGTGCCACTTCCACTGCTCCAAATACAAAGTCTCCAACTCAGCTTACTCAAAGTTTCTGTCCTTGCATCCAATAAAAATACTGCAAATGCTTGGGTTGACTTGGAGGCACGGTTGAAGCCCGGGGCAAGCTCTCTAAAAAATAAAATAACCAAAAAACCACCACAATCACTTCTTGCTGGGCATGGACAAGGGCATTCAACCACTGCCATATGTTTCTCTCTGGATGGGAATTACTATTCCAGGTACTACAGCTAGTTAATATTGCCAGCTACACAGCTGCAATGGCACATTTAAGCATTTGCTCCCTCGATTCCCAATATTGACTTCTAAGTATTATCAGCTGCATCATCTTCCTACTTTCTTCTCCAGGAAGACTCTGACATGTGCAGCCGCGGATGAGTTCCTTTTAACTTTGCAACACATGTCACATAGAAGAGGGAGAAGGCAAGACAAGGACAGACACAGATTTTACAAGCGTTTAAGTGCCTAAAAAAGGTGCCATTTAATATGGAACTGGGGGATTTACATCAACGAGTGCTTTTTCCTCTGTCTGCAAGGAAAACTGATTTTTTTATAAAGTTCACTTAATGCCACACTAGTCAGAATTAATGTTAGTATTAATCTACTGGATAATTGCTATAAATTCACTAATTGTCAAGATACACGCAGCTTTTATACGGCTTCAAGCTTAGTATTTAAGAAACACAGACTGAGAAACAAATATCTACCTTTTAGAAAGCAACAAACTGTGCTTTGCTCTCAATAATGCCACTATACTCAGAAGGAGGTAATCACCATCAGCACCGGCATGGCAGGAGGGAGTGGAAGGGAGAGGAGGGAAAGCAGATCCGATCTGTTGAAGATCTCCAAACAGCCCTATGACAAGAACAGCAGACCCTTCAACCCCTAAAGCCACGCTGTCTCCCCACTTCAGCACAGACACAAAACATCTGGCTGCCCATTGGAATTACAGCCTCTCTTTATCCATGCTCACAAAACTGATGACTGACAGTAAAATCTGAAGTCTCCAAAGGTTCTTCTGGAAACGCCAAAGTCCTTTCAAACAACAGCTTGCAAACACTGACAAACACTTGAGGAGTCCAAAAAACACTTTAGCAAAACACTTCCAGTTCACTTGAAGCAAAAGGAAGTTCCAGTTCTGAAGACTCCTGGGGAGAACACAATACAAAGAAAGCACCGACAGCCTGGCCAGTTTCAAACTGGACAATGCAGAGGCACAGCAAGGGACAGGCGGGGAACACGTCAGGTACTGTTGCAGTAAGAGAAGCGAAACTCAGGGTTACACCAAGCACAGCTTTCAAAGCAAGTAAATAAATTCAAACTACAATGTCAAGCCTGGAGCAAGGGCAGAAGCTGGAAGTCAGTTGCATTACACGTTTCTAGAAGTTTCCCTCCCTTTCTGCTCAAAGGGGTAGTAAGGCATTAAATCCTGACGTCTCAAAATACCATGAAACCATCATGAGGAGAAAGAACTCTCCTTTCAAAGGCACAGATGTCACATCACACTACCAAGGAGGGAGCAATATCGCAGCAGAGGACAACATTCAAGCTCACCTTTAAAGCTGTGCTGCTTGCTTGCAGGTGAAAAACAAATCCTGGAGTGCCTCAACTTCTCCAAGCTCAAATATCCTCTTAGTACATCTGCATGAGCATTTTCCATTAACAAAGAAGGTTAAACCCTCTTAGCTGAAACACACATTGCTCTACCTACAGTGCTCATTCCAACCTTCAAAATTAATGTCAGTCCCACACAGAAAATCTTCAGGGATCTTCAGAGGTCATCCACAGATTAATTGTAGCCTCTTTGCTAATATTTCCTCTGAGTTCCACTATCTGGAACTACATAGAACACACAGGCCACGATAAAAAGATTCAGCTGGCAACAACGGGTATAGACCTGTCTTGCACAGCAGACTCCAACACTGAAGTAAAAATGTAACTTATAATACTTGGAATTGGCAGCATCCTCCTGTATTATAATGAAGCACACAGGATTATTTTTAGTTACCATGGATGAAGTTGTGAAGTGTTTCCCCAAACTCAATTTGAAAGAGCACAATTACAGTTACATTGGCTGCAATGTAACTTCGCTGCTCATGTTTTAGAGCTAAAATTAATCCAGTAAAGTATATCACTATCTTTGGAGGCACAAGTAATCAACAGATCATTCTCTGAACTATCCCATACATCTGGGGGGAAGAGAATTATCTTTTTAAAAATACTTACTCATTCAAATTACACATCTAGCTAGCTACCCACACAGAGGAGCCTACATAGATGACCGTCTGTCCTCATTACCATTCTTCCCTTCTTGTGCTAAAGATAGCATGGAGAGTAAAAATAAATAAATCCTCAACAGCATTAGGAATTAGACAATGTCATGTTGAAAGATACCCCAGATGAGGAGCCTTATCTCTCCTGGCTGGCTGGGAGGCCAGGGGGGCTCTGACCCACAGAAGGGAGGTAGCACTTAAGCCTCCCCTAGGTGGTCTCTCTGCAGCAGGCTCCACTCCCAGCTGTAATTGCTTGTCAGTCCTAACTGGATGCCTGAACACTCTGGAACAGTTCAGCAGAGTATTTAAACAGATGGATGGTACAGGCCACTGGAACAAACCCCGTTTTTCCCTGGCTGCAGCTCTCTTTCAGCACATTCCTTTGAAGTCTGTGCCACTGAGGAATCAACAACAGCTGAGAAACATGTGTTATCATACAACACCGAGCGCAGCCACAGCGCTGCACAGCAAGATGCTTTTGTGCAAAAATCCTACACTACAGCAAGCATTACAGGATCTTTTGTTGTGGATGAGCCCGTTTTCCAAGCACCACAAGAACATAAACAGATTGCTCCCTCCTTAAGGAATGACTCAAAAGCAGAAAGGTGAATTAAGTGGATTTCTCAAGCGCCTGCCAGCTGAAAGCTCACAGTGCCTGCCGGCTCCTGGAGTCCTCTTGGATACATGAACACTCTCCATATTTATGTCATCACAAAGATGACCAGATGCTTGCAGAGATCCGAGTGAAGTAACAACCCAGAGGGGTCTGCAGCTCCCCTGGCAGCTGTGACAAACCCCCATATCTACAGCCTGAACCCACCTTCCTTTCCCAAGCAGGAAAAGTCCTGTGATCTCAACTTCACAGGTGACAAACTGGAGAGCGATGGAGCAGGATGGCACCAGTCAACCCCCTCCCCACACTTTATCAGCACAGAGACAGATAACATACAACCCTCAGAACAGCCAAGGGAGAAAACACCACGACCATCCCCTTATCAGCCAGGAAAACCACTCCTGTCAAAGGCGTGAGATCACCACATGCTTCCAAGGGGAATGGGAAGGGTAAGAAGAATTAGTTATGTATGAAACTGAATTTGAAACCAGACTCACTGTCCAGACATTCAGAAGCATGGAGCTGGCTATGTGCATATGCAGGAAGACAGCAAGTTATACACACAAACACACCTACACTTGCCTAATAATTAAAGAAAGACAAGCAACAGGTTAGAGCCTCACATTTACAAAGTATCCCAGTCGCAAAGGTTACACGAAGGCAGGCACTGAGATTATAAAAATCCCGTCCCGCTGTAAAGTCCCAATCCCACCATGAAAAAAATTACAGCAAAATCCAGGCTTTCAAAATAGCCCCAGAAAACCATAAAACATTTATATTTAATGTCAAAATAGAAGTCTTAAAAGCTAAAAAACCCAAGCAAAAAACCTAAAATTAGAAAGCAAACACACTGGTGGACTAAGCTAAATTCATAATTACAGACCTCACAAAATAAAATTACCAGGAACAGCAAGCATCACGCTGAGGGGGGTCCTCAACCCAGTCCCAGGGTTACAGTTTTCCACCCTGTAATTCAATTTAACAGTTTCTTTCTGGAGAGGTCAGTGCTGCCCTTCATATTCAGCTTGAGGCAGACTTGAGGGACCATAGAAAAAGCAAGCACTGATACTGTCAGAGATATTCAGGGGATAAAAATAACTCAAGTCTCAAAACCTTTACAGCAATGTAAAAATCCAGTGTTGCTCAAAATGAACAGTGATGCTCAAGACCCCTACAACCTTCCAAGAATGAGTATTAGCACGAACCAAACTACCACCTGATCAAAACCACAGCTGAACATTTACATGCCATTATTCTCACAAATCATGAGTAAAGGCACTTAAGAGAATCAGGGCAATCTCAGTATCCCAGGGGTGCGGGCAGGCAGCTTAGGCAGGAGGTCACACTGCCCTGCGATGGCAGAAGCAGGAACAGAAGCCACCATCCTCAGTGCTCAGCTCTGCACTTGCTGCAACTCAATCTCCTTTACTCCTTTGCAGAGCTTCCCTCAAACAGACTTTAAGAAGTTGTATTAATCAACTTCAGAATTGTTGCTGGTGTTTCCAGTAACGGTTTGAGATAATTTTGAAAGACCTCAACTTCTTGCTATATATGACTTCGTACTTTTCTCCTCCTATTTCCCACTACGTCAAACTTTTCCATTGGCAGGAAAGATTAAAAACAAGATTAATTCAAACAACAGACCAAATTCTGCTAGGCTTGTGAAGGTGGAAAGGATGGAGAGATTACTTAACTGTAAGAAGTGAACCACCTTTAATCTCTCAGTTGTCCTAAAGGGCACACAACTAAATACAATGAATCCCAAGCAGTCATTTCAGTTCCCTCAGCAATTCATTCCGTATCAATTTTTTTTTTCTCGAAGACTCACAGAAGTACTTCCAATTTCATGTCTACCTACTTTCCAATGAGATATCATCAAAGAAAAAGTTAATCCGAAATTAAATTTTCTCTCTTCTTTAAAGAAAGTGGAAAAGAAGTAAAGCTGATTATATTTGCAGTTCAGGCACACGGTGTTTTGGACTTTTGGACCGGTATCTATCGAAAGAGGCAATGTAACAGAAAGAAGAACCACCTCCAATCAAAAGAGTTGACAGCTCATTCACAAGCTACATATTCTGTACTGAAAAAGACAGAGTCCTTTACTTTCACAGCACTTAACACAATCGCACCGCTCCCCAACACAATTAGCTGGGAGCCTGAAAGCCCTTAAACAGGTGTCTTTACAGAAATCATTAGGCAATTGATTTGCTCGCTCTCCACAGCCCGTCAAACACTCAATTTCAACGTGTGATACTGACTAGAGCTGAGGCAGAAACTCACAAGGTCCGAAGCAGACTACCTAAACCCCCGACAGCACTTTTTGCCACGGATGCGAGCAGTTTCCAGCGATTTTGTTAAATGTGGCAACCTCCGACACACCTCCAGCTTGGGGATGGGAGGCGTGACAGGTGTAATTCCAAAGGGGGCACCGAAATCCGTAACCTTCCCCCGCCTCCTGATTTTCCACACTGACGAAACCCACGAGCAACACTGAAATGCAGCTCGGACTGCATTTCAATCACCGTTCTGCTGGACAGAAATCAGGCTGGCACACACCGGACCAGCACAACCCCAAACCGGACCGTGGAGCAGACCTCCCCAACCACACTTCAGAGCTGGAGAAAACAAGCAGCAGAATCCATTTCCTTACCCTTTAAAGTTCATACCTCTGTATCGTCCTACCGCACTGTATTTGCTCAAGCTTTTCTCATCAATAGTACCCCATGAGGAAAAAAAAAAAAAAAAAAAAAAAAAACCCCCAAGAGAAAAAAAAAAAAAAAAAAAAAAAAAAAAAAAAAAAAAAAAAAAATCACAAACCCAAACCAAAGTCTCATGCATTCCCTGCTGGCAAAACACATTTTCTTCTAATCTTTCTTCTTACTAGGGAAGAAAAAGAGAGAGGGAGGGGTTGGGGCAGGAATAAAAGAGATTAATCGTGAAACAAATCGGCACTGCCCGGAGAAGGGGGAGAAGAAAAAAAGAGCAAAACAAACAGTCCACGTAGCAAAAGGGGGAAAAATATGAAAAGGAGAAAAATAGGTTTAATTTTCTTTCCGGTGACAGGAAGAGAAGGGGAAAAAAAAACTACTACAAAGATTTTCCTTGTAAGAAAAGTAGGTTTTGAATTCCCTTCCTCAAGGACGCCGCGAAATACCCCTTACTTTTTTTTCCACGCGATGCCCAACGGATTAGAACAGAATGCCAGGACAGAGGAAAAGCCGGAGGAAGCTGGGGAAGTAGCGAAGGAAGAAGCGAAAGGACAGAAGAGAGTGCGAGAGGGCTGGGAAGAGGCGAAAGAGGGAACGGCAGAGCCGAAAACGCCAGGGANNNGCCAAAAACGCCAAGGAAAAAAAAAAAAAAATAAAACAACCCAACAGGAAAAGAAACCAAAAAAAGCTCATGAAAATGCGAGGGGAGATGGGAAACGGGCAAAAGGGACGAGAAAGTTGGCGAACGAGGAGGAGGCAGGGAAGGGTCACAAACGGGGAGCTGCCGGAGAGGGGACGCGGAGCCGGGAGAGGGAGCGAGGGACGGAGGGAGCGAGCGGGTCAGGGGAGCAGCTCTTACCGGCCGTGCCCTCGCTCTCCGCGCCGGCAGCGGCTCCGGGCGCCC